>JAYJMB010014630.1:0-45762 GCA_036873735.1 Pouteria campechiana
GTTTGTGTGTGTGTGTGTGCAGCAACTAAAACTAGTTAGTTAGTGTGTGTGTGTGTGTGTGTGCAGCAACTAAAACAAGTTAGTGTGTGTGTGTGTGTGTGTGCAGCAACTAAAACTAGTTAGTTTGTGTGTGTGTGTGTGTGTGTGCAGCAACTAAAACTAGTTAGTTTGTGTGTGTGTGTGTTATAGAAAAAGAAAGAAAAGGAACATCCTTGAAGCTACCAAAGCCTTTCATAGCACCAAAGAGTTACCAGTGCAAGCTTCAAGGCCTAAACATGATTTCAAGAAGACTTCCTTCTGCCCATTTTACAATATCCAAAGTGGAAGGGGGTGAATACTACAAATGTGACTTTCTTACTGGAGTAATACCAGGGTGACCTCCTAAGTACTCCTAAGAAAAAAGAATGAATATGGATTGAATCTTTCTTATGTTAATTCTAACAGACACAGTCTAGAACAGTTTCAACAGGTTAGGCAGCATAACTTGTCCAAATTCATATAGAGCAGATAAAGTGGAAACCATGCCAACTGATCCGACCAGTTTATTTTATTTATTTATTTCTTCTTTGTAACCACAGACACATCATTAGAACTAACCAACCATTGGAGGCATGTCTATGCAATTCTTTCACAAGAAAGCAACCTTTTGAAGTTTCAGGAGCAATGCAGTTACAAATAAACAAGGCATTAATTTGGGTAGGAAACAATGAATTTTAAAATGGAATTTTGTTTGAGTCTGAACATGAGGTTCCAAACTGTGCTTCAAAAAGGAATGCTTTTTCTTTTGGCAAGGAACAGGTTCAACTGGAATTGACCACATAACCAGAAGAGTACCATGGAAATTGCTACTTAAGTTAAACATCCTAAGCGATTTTCCCTAAACATAGCATTGGAAGAATTAATGCCTTGTTTATCTAAGTGAAATAGCTTAGGATGTTTAACTGAAGTAGCAAAATATTGTCTATTTGTCTTCAAATGCCATTTTATATTTCACTTAGATATACCATTCACACAAATGTTTCCATAATATTTCTCTAAGATCAGTATCAATATTTGATGTTTCATGTACCCTACAATATTATATTGTAAACAATGGCACTTAATAAGGCATCTTGCTGGTATTGGAACAACAAGGAGACTCTATAACATGCCTAGGGGCTGCTCAGTTGCAAGGAGAGAGGTGCTGAATATTAAAATCCCAGCCCAGCAATTGTCTAGACACCACTGCCAAAAATCTAATTAAAATCTGGAAAAAATCTAAATTCCAAGAAAATTGGTGTCCAAGAAAATTTGTTGAACACACTCATCCAAATACCCATCATGGATTTTCGTGCAAAATCTACTCCAGCCATCATGTAAGAGCTAAGGACAACTTAATTAATGAAATAATCAATAGCTTCTATTTATTTTCCTTGATAATCATGGCAAATTTATCTTAAGCTTGAACAAAGTAAGAAAAGAAGAAAAAAGAAGAAACTTCCATCAACAGATGAAATTGGAAATTCAGATATCTTACTGTTGAGAATGAAGATTTTGCACATTTTGATATCGGTCACAGGCATCAGAGAGTGAACCGTAGTGGTGTTGCCGTTGCTGGTTAAGTTGAAGGTGGAGTTCTGCAACTTTCTGTTTCAGCCTTGCCACATCTGCTTCAGCAAGAGCTATCTCTTCTAGCTCCGCCCTTGTCTTTATCACAGAATTAGGAAAAAAAAATTACAAATGATGGAGCCCAACTACTCTCTAAGCAACACAACTCTCTGTAAAAACAATGCAAACCTTAGAATCCATACTACGTGAGCTGGAAAGCTGCCCTGAAGACATGCTCAGACCAACCTCCAATGCAGCTCGAAGATCCCTCTCAGCCTGCAACTGTTCTTGAAGTCTTGATACCTATAAGAGCAGAATATAAGAAGCTTGTTTCAGCCAAATCATATTATTTACAGGACAGTGGATGATACAGATGTCGGCTTTATTCTTAATCAACTTAAACAAACTTCTTAAAATTTTCAGATTGTAGTTAAATCCTATGCAAAGGTGGAGTAACCAGACGGCAATTGTCTACTTGGCTTTGATTCATCTACCCATGTATTTTACCCACAGAGAAGGAAATATGGAAAACAAATCAAGTCAAATGAGATAATTCAGAGAACTTCACAGAAAGGCTGGCCATTTTTGCAATTTCCTACTGGTAGTTAGTTGATTGTTAGAGTTCTAACTTAGAATCAGTTTACTTTGTTGAGGCAAATTATGCTTGTCAACCGAACACAACAAATTGTTAGTCGGCTAATTAACTAGGAATGACGTACTTAATACTCTGTTGTATGGGATCAAAAAATAATAAGTATTTCAAGTTGCTTTGACTTTTAAATATAGAACTTGGGACAATTGGAAATCAACAGCTTGCTTTTGTGTGTCAAATGGGTTCAGATGTCAAATTGCATTTGGTTTTTGCTGATCCCAGAATCTAAGAATGTTCTTTCAATTCATGCTACAAACAAAACCTCCTGCAAAACTCATCAAAGGAAACACACACAATCCACAATTGCATAATTATACAATTGGAAGTGCATGGCCCATGGCTTTTTATCATTTATAGAAAATTTCTAGTCAAGATAGAATGCAGAAATTTGATCATATAACTTGAACCCCTTATCATGTGGTGCCATGATGAAAACCTTGAACATTAAGATTTCAATATTTTCTTGTAATTCTGATAATGTTCTTAGTTTTCACATGCCTAATATTCTATGAAGAATACAACAATCACCAAGTACAGCGTGAGCAATCACTAGCAAACAAAATCAAGATCACAGAGGAGAACAGCAGAACAAACTACAATTCAAGTACACAATAAACACATGCGAAAACACATTTTCCAATGTCATAAAACCTAGGGCAAAAGGAAAACAGTGATACAACAAAACACATTGACAAAGGGAAAAAATAAAGGCAAACAAAAGCATCATGATCTGAATCATCACTGAAAAGCTTGACAATGGCCCCCATCGAAATAAGCAAGCATGAACTCATACCATAATTCATGTAAATGAACTATGTGCAGAAACAAAAGCATAAGTACATGTTGAAGGAGAATTAGAGGACATATAATCAACAGAACATTACATCAGAGAAAAAAAGGGTAAACAGAAAGGACAATTCAAGGACATATGCTCAGACTAAATGTTCAATACATCTTGTTCAAGCGCCAAGCGGCGCTCATGCAAAGCTTGTTTTCTTCTCTCCAAACTTGCTTGCAAAATGGCATTTCCTTTTGCCTACAAAGATGATATTTTATTCATGTCAGCAAAGCCCTATAGTAACATTATGATCTACAAAAGATATGAGCTAAAAGAAAGAATAGCATCACCTCTTTTGCAATCCGATTGCGCAAGTCATTCTTTGTAATCTCAAGTCTTTGAATAGCAAGCCTACATACAACTCACAGAATTAATCAGTAAAAAAAATGTCTTCTAGAATGCTATATAAAGTAAATAGCCATTTATCCAACCAAAGACATAATTTAGTCAGTAGCACAGTGTACAAGAAGTGTAATTAAGTCCACAGCATGAATATACTAATTATGAAAGTTCAACCTTCTTGGTTGCTATTTTTGAAATGCCTTTTCAGTTATAAGTGGATTTGAACCCAATATTTGTTACAAAGTTTTGCATTTTATAGACAATTCATAAATTAGCAATAACCTATTCATGGATCTCATGATGATAGCTCTTTGGTCATCAAAAAGCATTCCTCACTGTTATTTCAGAAAATAGGGAATTGTTCAAGTCAAGGTTTTACAAAATTGAAGTATGATCAATGCAAAGAAATTACAAAATTTGAACACATAATCCATTATTACATTTGTATTATTTTATATTGCCAACTAAAAATAAATCACAAGTCAGACAACAATGGCATACAAAAATTATTACCTGTTAAACTTCAATAATATCACATGACTAGGAAAATGCATTCTTAGATATGACAATCTGCTATGGTAGCCATATCAATGTGATAAGGGTACAGCATGAGTATGACCTGTTTTGAGCATCATTACCTTATGATGAACAATTTGTTACTTGTTTTGACCCATACAAGCAATTAGACAAAAACAAGCAAGGCAGCCATAAAAAAAATGTGTAAGTTCTTATAAAATTAATATAAAATATAGGACTTTGATGTTGGCTCTGTCTAGGGGAATCCAGCATTATGATTTGTGTGTCATGAAATTAAGGCCAATCCCCCACCCTGCCAACTGAAGGAGAATGGGGATCCAAAGTGGCTAGCCCTGGTCTGGGCGTACTGAATACAAGGTATAATCTAGTCTCTCTTGACCAGACCATCTGGGCTGTTTGGCTGCCATATCGAAAGGGTAGGATTCCATTCCCAAGTGGGTGAGGCTGCACATGCAACCACATGTGCTATCTTCTGAATGAACTTTGGTTGGCAGAAATGATACTCGAAATAGTCATGAAAGTAGGCAAACTTTCATCTCTTTCTTTCTTTCTTCTTCAGTGTGTCAATATATATGGCCAACATATATATACTTGCAATCAACCTTCTAAATATATATTTTTATTTTTATAAAGATCGATTGCAAAGCTTGCACAATACATATTTTTATTTAAAAGCCATTCAAACATGGAAAGTTGTAAAATTTTGCTTAAAATCATCTTCACCAACTTAGCAATAGCTAAGTTCACTCTCCGATCAACCATACAAAAACAAAAAAAAAAAAGGTTAAAAATGAAAATGCTTAGAAGCAATGTTTCATTTCAGTAAGGCTAGATAATATGGTGACACATGAAACTTACTCCTCTTCACCTGAAGAATCAACAGATTCCATCGACAAGTTCTTTCTAGCCTACAGAAATAATGTAAAATTTCAGCAAACCAGTATCTAGCCTACAAAAATAATGTAAAATATCAGCAATGCAGAATCTAATTTTATCCATTAGAAATTTAAATTATTCATGAAGGAAAGCTGCCTTGCAAACCCATATCTGTTCCGCATGAGGGAGAGAAAGACCAAGTATGAAATATAAACTAGAAAGTATGGCATGGACTGGATCCACACAAGGCAGAGAAAGACCAAGTGTAAAATGTAAACTCAAAATTATGAAATGGACTAGATGTGGCTAGAGAACTATAAGGGTAGCAAGGAATCCAACAGGATTTCATTCTCAGCTCTTTGACAGACTTCATCACATCCAAACTGAAGATTTTGGTTTGGAAGATGGTCTTGGTAAAATTACTAACACTGACAACTCAATCAAAAAGCTGTTCAAAATCTCAAACAGTATTCAAACCTGATGTAAACACAAATTACCATATCATATAATAGGACATATCCAACTCAGATGTATATCATCTACTAATGTGCATAAATTACTCAAAGCATGCCAGGCAATCATATCCTGGTTGTTTGGGAAGGAATTGATCTCCTAATTCTGTTAGTGTGTTATTAATATGGCTGTAAGGGCATAAGACAGATCTGCTAAGCTTATTTGAAAGACACTCTCATTTCTGTTTACTCTTATAGCTTGAAAGAATCATAGTTCTCTAAGGTTTTGGATCCAAGACTCTACTTGGCTAAGTCTACTTCCATCTCTGATGAGTAACATTCACCCAAAAAGCTCTTACAGTCAAATGCAAGTAAAGAATATCATTTATAGGGTTGTTAAAGGAATGGCCCTGGAGGTTGTTGGTTTTGAATGGGTGGGATCCCCACAGTTCTCTTCTGGTTTTTTTGTGTCCATGTAAGGAAGGATAAAATTAGTGTTGCTGATGAAAATTAGTGTTGCAGATGACATAGTGAAATGCAAGGCCATAATCCAAGATTTCTGGTCCAAACTGCCAGCTAGCTGTAGATTGGACCTTCCTTTCAAGGACCTTTTATAACTTTGGCACATCGGTATTTCCTTTTACTTGGTTCAATGCTCTCCTCATGACTTATTTCAGCATCTAACCAGATAGAGCTGTGTCATATGGGTTTCAATTTAATCAGATCTCCATGGCACTCAGTAAAGTTTGACCATGCAATAACAAAGGATCAGCATTCATTTTCCATGATAGAAAGGAATCAATGAATATGCGGATTCCAACTCAATGCCACAGACAAGAAGTTATAAAAGGGATCAAACTGAAAGTCCAAGATATACACAAATATACGAAATACTTATTTAACGATTATTTGAAGATTTTTCAATAGCAGAATTTACATCTAAGCATATAGTGATTGCCAGTTACTTATAAAATAACAGAGGAATATAACAAAAAACTCACACTACTGCGTCCCCAGAAGGTTGTGCGCTTTGCACTGGGGTTGGACCCATTGACTTTATTAATGGGCTTCTCCATACATAATTCAGGTCCATGCACAGGTAAGGGCAGACCTGTATCCATTGTAGATAAAATGTCTCCCATTGACCGGTGAGACTCGCTAGAAGGTAAAATGCTAGCAGCATCATTCTCCGGTAATGAGTTCTCACTATTTTTCTTTAATGGTGCCTGATCATTCACATGTGAATGAGCATCTCGGAGTGACTTCTGAATTGTTGCTGAATTTTGGGTCTCTCTAGGTGAATCGACATCTGAATCAACACCTCCAAAAACCTGCAGATGCACCAATGAAAATCAAGGACATGAAATTCCAACCCCATTGTCATATATCGAAAACAAAATTATAAGATAAACAGTATGCAAAATAAAAACTCTGAAAGAAAGCGGTAGTTTTATGAATTGCCATTATAACACACATAAACACATGCACAAGTTATAATCTAACACTAAACATAGTTATAAAAATAAAACTCACTCTTTTCACCTCCTAACCCCACATAAAGGAAAGAACATGCTTTACGAACCCATCTCTCAGCTCTTATCCATCAGGAACCCTTCTAAACTTTTATCAAGCGCCAGCCATATTGACCACAGCTTACTCATAATTTCAACTAAAATTGCATGAGAGAAGAAATTCCTCAAAATAGCTAGTGGTTGATAAAAGGCAGTAACACTGGTACTGCTTTAAGCAAGATAAAAAAAATTCCAATAGAAATGCATCCACAATTAGCACACAACCTAAATGACAAAACTGATGGAAAGTTCATTCTAAAAGCAGCTATCACTATTTTGAACAAAACCAGAAACCTTTTTCTTCTTTTTTTTATTTCAATTTAGTAGCACCAGCTGAAGAACTTAAAACAAGAGATGGTGTTTTTTATTCATAGATAATAGTTTTGATAGATGGGAAAACAGAGATAATAACCAAAAAACTAAACAAATAAATAGATCCCCTAGCATCTACATGTTTTAGAATTAGTTGGACTAAAACCGAGTGCACAAAAAGCAACAAAATTAAGACTAAAGTTAGTCAGTTAAGACTGTTCATCAATAAGAATCCAGGGGTGACCATTTCAGCATCCTGAATTGACAATCCGTGAGATTGGGGATACAGATAAGCACGTTGAAAATTATAGTTAAGTAGAAGAAATGGTGGTTTGTTACAAAGAAATTCTATTTAGTGGCTAAAAGACCCACCATGCTTTACATGTTGGAATACAGAGAAATCAAAGAAAATGTGCATAGGATGAGTGTGGCCAAATGAGGTTTCTGAGATGGATGAGTGAAAAGACTCCAAATGAGGTTTCTGAGATGGATGAGTGAAAAGACTCCAAATGAGGTTTCTGAGATGGATGAGTGAAAAGACTCAAAAGATTAAGTTTAGGGATGAAAGCATCCATTAAAATCCAAACATAATCCCAATAAATAATAGGGTGAGGGAATGTAGAGATGAAGGTTTAGCCAAGCATGAGGACTGAGAACAGCATTGGTTAGGATTGTCTGTTTAAGTTGAAAAGCATAAGAGAGCAAGAGGAAAACCAACAAAAATGTAGATGTAGACTGTTAAAAAAGACATGAAAACATGGGCTACCAAGGACACTACCAAGGATCAGTGTCTGTTTTATCTTAGATCTCTTCAATATACATCCTAATATGTCTTGTAGTGAGGTTGCAATATGAGATTAAAACATAAAACAATATATCTCTACAAGACATCAAATAAATATTTTCACTAAAAGAGGGTGCAAATGTGGAACACAAAAAAAAGAGGAAAAGAGACTGATGTGAAAGTATATGGAGCAATGATTAAAGATAAAATGAATCAAGGCAAAATATATATACGCTTGTTGGATAGTATAGGGGTGACGACTAAAAATATAGGTGATGATGAGAAAAAAGAAAAGTTGCTAAGCTAAGTAAATATCACATCAATTAAAAAGAGGTGGAATAAGGAAGAATAGGGAGTTCCATTATCCTTGTTAAAAAACAGTAAAATTAAAGTTTTCAAATATATTAAATGATTTCCAAAGTAGATTTATGATTTTTACACATTCTTGTAACTTTTTTCAAATCCATTTTCACATAAACATTCTTTTATAAGATTAGGGGTGTAAGTGGGTTAGGTTCAACCTGTAACCCAATGAACCCAACCTGTTTTCAACTGAGTTAGGGTTGGTCCATTTGCAAAGTTGGGTTGGAAATTTGGGTTGAACCTCACCTGGTTTAGATGTTGGGTTGGATTAGGGTTAGAGCTAACCCAACCTGTCAACCCAAGTTTACATCTACATATATATACATATATATATATTAAAAAAATAAAAATCCCTAGCCCTACTTTGACAAGAAGTCACAATTCTTAAATGATTAGAAATGTGGCCAAGAGGTATTTAGAAAGGCTTTCATATTGATGATTACTATTAATAAATTACCATTTAAATTTGTTAAAAGAGAAGGTTTTCAAATTTTCATAAAGTCTTATGACCACTCTGTAAACTTGTTTGTATTAATTAATGAAAAATTACATATTTTTTTATCCCACTTTTTAAATTTATATTATTTTTAACTTGTTTTTAGCTTGAAACGTCAACCTGTTTTCAACCCGTAACCCAACCTGATTTTTAAAAGTAGGTTGGAATGGATTAGGGTTGAGGTTTTTAAAAATGGGTTGGATTAGGATTAGATTTGAAGTTTTAGAAAATGGGTTAAGTTTAGCGTCGACCCCAAGCTGTTCCAACCCCACCCAGTTAAACCCCTGTATAGGATATATAATCTTTACATCCTTTTGTTCATGTTTAACATATATATTTACTTCTTAACACTAACTAAAGTCTTAGTGAATGATACCACTATTTACCTAATGGTTTTGCTCACCCCACCTTAGCAATATTATCAGGTGATATCAGCAGTATCCCTCCTATAAACATCTTATCTCTAGTTTATATACACCCTAATGATGATACTGTAAACACAGACACAGATATGCCCATGACAGAGAAATGGAGTAAAAAGACTCATGCAACTAACTCAAATTGGTTGTGGAAAACAAATCTTTAATGATAAGAATGATAGTGCCATCAAATTCTAGCATATTTATAACAAATAATAGAAAATATTCAAGAAATGCCACTCCCAGCAGCTACTTGGCAATCAGAAAAATCTCCTTGTTCAAATTTCTTCAAGAGATCCATCCTAACCTTGTAGTCATAAAGGTCGCTGCCAGCAGAACCACTACTTTCACTCAATTTTCCACTGAGTACACGTTCAGGGTCATCATCCAACTCTGGATTTGCATCATTTTCAGCATCATGATACCCATTGTCTTTCATATCCAAATTTTCATCATCAGATGATTCATCGCTCCCACTGTTTTCAATCTGAGAATCAGCTGAAAGAGAGCATTTCTGCAGATTCTCGTCCTGAAAAAGAAGAAATATTGCACTATAATGTAAAGTGAGGGAGATTTATAAGGCCAGTATTAAAATATGCAAAACCAAAATTGATTATGCCAAAAACAAAACAGCAGAAAGAAAGAAACAAAATCAATAGTCTAATTCAGCAAAAAAAGAAAAATGCAACAAATTAATGTCAAAATAGACCAATAGTAAAAAAAGAAGTAAATAAATGCACCAAATACAACAAAATGAAACTGTATAGAATTGAAGATAACCCATTAAATATAGAGGTCAAATAAATTCCAAGATAGTTGTCTAAATGCAGAACCACAGACAACAATATCATTTGTAGGGAGTATCTATTGGCAGTGTAAACGATCTAATAGTTGGCGGTCTGACATGCACAGAACAATAGGGCAATATATCACTAGTAGAAAGTATCTATTGGTAGTACATGGGTTAAATGGTTGGCTGTCTGACACGCAGAACACCACAGAATACCATGTTGTTGGTAGACAGTATCTATTTGTACCGTAATAGATCTAATGGTCAGTGTTTGCCATTATTGTAATTGTTGTCGTGACACCACAATTCCTGTTAACATAGCAGTCATCATAAGTGGCAGGTGCTGTTGTTCACACTAATTCCATTATCACTGTATCTTCCTTCTGTGGTCAATCCAACATCCAACCCAAATCAACACCTCCGAACGGATTAAAGACTACCTAGCATTTACTTAAGGAAATCGACTGGGACACCATACTATCTCGTATTTTAAAAATACTTGTCCAAATATCCAAATACCAAATGGCAAGAATCCAATAGTTTTACATATATGATAACACAATCAGCAATTACCACTCAGTTGAGTT
Organism: Pouteria campechiana; assembly: GCA_036873735.1. Lineage (NCBI taxonomy): Eukaryota > Viridiplantae > Streptophyta > Magnoliopsida > Ericales > Sapotaceae > Pouteria > Pouteria campechiana. The sequence continues at coordinate 10,607 of JAYJMB010014630.1, forward strand.
GGTAAGTAAAAAAAAAAAAAACAAAGCAAAAATTTTAAAAAAAAATTGAATTATGGATTAATTTAGATTCCATTTATGGAATAAAAGAAACAGGGTCAATCTCAATTTCTTCCCTCACAGTCAGCTTGGCCTATAAAGTTTCCTGACTCAAAATAATCTCATTATAACTTACATACTTTCCTATTGCAGCAACATGTCCAATGCATACTCATTTATTTTCCTTCTTTTTCTTTTTCAGCAAAGTAATGTTCAATGCAATGATGAAAATAATGCCACGCACAGGCCAAATATTAACTTCAACCATAACACAAAAAGAACCCAACATGATGCATCAAAGATGTGCTGATATCAGGAATTGCTGTGCAAGTCCATTTGGGAATGGGGAAAAGAGGTGAGAAAAAAAGAATATGGAAAAGTAAGAGGAAAAAAAAAAAGGAAATGATGTGATTTGAATAGGATTAATGATTAGAAATAAAGTAAATAAGGACAAAATAGGTAGGCTTTTTGTATGAAACTATGGGAAATAATTATAGAAAATATAGGTAGTAATGGAAAAAGTAGGGTTGTTAGGTACTTAAGATGTCAAATCATATTAAAAGGTATGGAAAACTTTTCCACCTTTTTCCTCATTACCAAACAGACCCAAGTTCATAAAGTAGTTAACAAATGAGGCATGAAATTTACAGCAAGCTTAGCACATTTTCAAAAAGAAAATGCATACCATCAATTTATAAGCATTTTTTCCTACACCAACAATCCAAAAAGAAAAACAACAAAGAGAAATTGAGGTACAGAAAGATTCATACATCGAATATATTCTCATACTCCTCCACAAGGGTAGTTATGATGGCTTGGGCATTGCTAGCAGCATTTGCTGCAGCTAAAAGCTGAGCAGAACTATCACCATTCATATCAAAGTCATCCTCTGCTTCACATTCACCAGCTAAGAGTGGCCGTAATAACAAAGGTGCCATGCAAGCAGCAACAGCAGATGCAGTCATCCGGTTCTCAGAAGTATGGGAAGCAATCGTATGCATCATTTTCAAAATCCTGCAGTGAAATGACAACAGTAAACAAGTCTAGAACATGAGCTAAATAAATAAGGAATTAATGAAGACCTATGCACATAGATAAAGACATGTGACCACGCTCCATGCTCTGATGGTAGCATGCTCATATTTGCGAGACTTGTCAATTTAAAGAAGATCCATGACATAATCATGTCATGGATATTAAATTAAAAGAAATCAAAAGATGACTGTCCACAATAGGGTCGTAAATGGGGCTGGATCAACCTAGACCTGATGAACTGAACACCAAAATGGGTTGGATTGGTTGGAGAATTGGGAAAAATGGAAAGGAAAATTTGAGTTCAACCGAACCCATTCTGAAACCGGATTTCAAATACACCTAAATTACCTAAACAACCCCATATAGCCTCTGAATAGCCACACATTCCCCACATGCACCTTGTCATTTTTTCTTGCATTTTGGTGTTAAAAAAAATATTTTAAATTTTTTTATGTTGTAATTAACATGAAATCTCTGCCTAAAATGAATTTTAAAATAAAAATTAATAATAATTAGAATTGAAAACTCAACTTGTTGAATCCAAACAACAAACTGAAGCCTACACAGTTTTCTTAGGGTTGGGTGGATATTTTTTAAATAAGGTTAGGCTTAAAGTTAGATTTTTCAAATAAGATTAGGATTGGGTTGACCAAAACCTAGGTCAACCTGACCCAATTTACATGCCTAGTCCAACACAAAGCTTGTCAATTACAGGAATAAAACAGAAAAGCAATTCTCTCGGTCTGCTGGCCTTTTGATTGTTTCAGATGAGAGAACATTCAAGTTCTAACAGAATTTAAAATTAAATAGAAGATAGCATACAACTTGGACATAAAAATACTGGGAAAAGGGCAAAGGCATCAAATAGGCAATTGAAAATTTGAAATTACCCTGTAAAAGAGGTTAGCAGATTCGGTCAAAATCACCTAACATTATGACTTTGGATTAGTGCAAACTGAACTGCTTACGTGGTCAGTCAACCCAGAGTACATATTGGGGATTCAGACAGCTACATATCATTCAAGGCCTTAGAAAAGGTGGAAATGAAAAAGAAATGATGTCAGTACTTTAGAAAAGGTGGAAATGAAAAAGAAATGATGTCAGTACTATAAAGGGGATATCGGTCGTTAAGTAAATAACAATAAAACAGATAGGCTGTTGGACGCGATAAAGTAGGGTTGTTATCATAGGTATATATCATGTAAAGAAATGGAAAATTTTCTTTCTCCATGGGAAGCTTTCTTTTCCAGTTTAGCAAACACACCTCATGAAATTCCCTCCGAAGAGTTGATTCATAGTTCAGGTACATATGAAGGGATCAAAATTAAACATGCATTTAAAAAGCCTAGAAATATAACAGGATAGATCAAATTCAAAGACATCGTAGAAGGAAGAATATCCTAAAGAAACCTCTGTAATAGACGGCGATTTGGTTCAGGAAATGTCTCAGATATCGCAGACCTCATGGCATTAACCCGGGCTTCCTTGTGTTCAATCCCTATGCAACAGCAACAAAGCAGAAGAATGGTAGATATGACAGTGATGGCAATAAATACACTAGAAATACCCTGGCAACAGTAAAAAAAGCCAACATAGCATGTAGAACAATCATGCATTCACTAATAACAAGATGTTTGCACCCATCTGAGAAGGTAAACATTAGCGGGGCTTACTATATGCTTCGAGCAATGCAGTACAGCATGACGCAGGAACAGGAGAAGATGGCAACTCTCGAAGGACATGCTGCAAGACAAACCATAAAATGTGAAACAACAGACATGAATTGAATAGAACCAAATACCTTATCAACATGGGCAAAATCAACAGTTGCAACACCTTGACACAGTCACCAACAACATGAGCATCCTCATCTGGACTAAATTCAGTCTTTCCTGAAAGCAGTAGCAAAGATGACCATAAGTTTCAAAACAGAAGCAGAAAAATGAAAAGATAGTGAATAAGCACATCAAAATAATAACTACACAACATAAACATCAAAGGCATTTTTGGCATCATCATCATCAACTGCTAAATAGGATCATGGATATAAACAGAATCATGAAGGATTGAACAAAAACCTTGTTCATATTCTTGAACTCTGCGATCAACCTCCTCTACATCAGCAGATTGCCGCAAGATACCTTCTACTTTTGTTCCTGCAACAGAAGTTGCGGTCAAATATTTCATTATAAATGCTACCTGAAGCAGTTCATGGAAGTATTCCTGACCCAACAAGGGGAAAAAATATGCTGATAAAGAGGTGCAGAATAAGGTAATTTTTCCTTGTGAAGGCATGTAGAGTTGCTCGATGCAGAAGCATATATCGGATTCAATAACAACAAGATAAGATACTGCTTCCAAAAACAAAGTATATAGACAAAGTGCAGCATGAAAATCTCATAACTTATATTGCCAAATTTCTCTTGCAAAGAAATCTTCCAAGTGATTTCAGTGGCATGCCATTGTCACTTTTTTAAACACTAGATCACCAGTTCAGATCACTATGTCCCAAATGTAGTAAATACTAGTTTCAGTAAGACATGCTGATTAAGGGGAAAAAAGGTACTACAATGCATATAAAAGATGTGTCTTCGAGAAAAGTGAACTCTCAGATACTCAGCTTGTCCCTGAGGCACCAACCTGAGTCACAAACAAATAAGGATATATGGATTTACAAAAGGATAAGGGGAAAATAGGCTGTGCATTGCTTCCTCAGTAAGCCTGAAATGCAGTAAGAGAATTGCATTACTTCAAACCAATTTTTTGGTTTGGTCATATTCAATGGGTACCAAGAACCACATCAATTAAAGGGAGTGAGTTTGTGCCAGTAGAAGGACATAAAAGAGCAAGAATTGGTAAATTGGTTCAGAAATGAAGCATGCTAAAAAATATGAAGATGTGTACTAACTGAATACATAGCCCAAGACAGACAAAACTTATGTAACAAAATTCATGAAACTCACCCCACAAATAGGAAAAATAGCTTATGATGATAATGATGACAACAAAGGCTTACCAAAATTCTCAAGAAAGCGAAGAGCTTTCTCAAGAAAGGATGGACCTCCATCAATATCTTCTAGGGCAAGCAATATTGGCCTGCCAACAACCAATGACTTGACAGGGCGCTTATCTCTCCCTGTATAATACATGCGGAGAATGCAGACATTCAATACAAAGACCTCAATATCGAAAGGCAAATGCAAAACATAGCAGTTCATATAAGATAATGGGTGAAATCACAGACATTGCTGAAAAGATCCATCCACTTGGTCAGCAGCATCATTCCGGAAAATTCCATTATGTCCCATTACAAGAGCAGCACTTGGCGCTTGTGCCAAAGCATGTTCTAGGGCCGTCTTCCATTCATATAAATCTTCGGATGTCTCAGCCTAGTTATCAAACAACAAGAACAATGAAAATGAGATGAAAATAAGTTGGCACTTGATAACCAAAGCCAATGAAAGAACAAAGTCACTATAGTCCAAGTGCCTGTTAGATTGATTCCATAGGATACTAATAAAATCTAAAATCTAAAATGGTGAAAATTGCCCATAAAGAGAAAAAAAATTGAAGGATTACTCTTAGTCCAATAAAGAAAAAAAAATGATTACTCTGTAGCAATTTGAACCAATGTTCATAATATCGATAAAGAACTTTTTATCAGTGGCCCAAAAAACAGATATTATCGAATTTATTGAATATAAATATCATTTTTATCAGGAACTTCATCAGAAAAATAGAAAAAATTAAGAAATTTTCAATGAACTATTCTCATAAATTATTATAAATATAAATTTACACTATGAAGAAAATATAGACTGAGAAAACTACCATTCAATGAATATGAAAACACATATTAGAAATGCATATATACAAACAAAATGATAATAAATCTTAGTAAGAAAAAACATGATGTTGAACATTTAATCATCTAAACCCCATCAACCTAAGACACTCTTGAACATATGAATGTTTTAAACAAAATCATATAATGATCTATAAATCCGTAAACCCAAAGAAGAAACATAATTTAGAATTTTCAACCTTAATTCATTTTTTAATAATTTCTTTAGTTTTATTATTTACAAATTCGAAATAACCAGATTATATATTTTATTTTTCACTCACATCATCTTAATAAACACCCTTTATGCTAATGTAATTGTGATAAACAAAAAGTCTAATTTATTAATTTATTTTAAAAAATAATTATAATTAATTTTTAATTAAAAATAAATAATAATAATTTGTAATCCATCTTTAAAAAAACTAATAACATTGATATTATCGTGATTTAATATCTTATTTAGGCTTTCCCTCCAAAATCCCTAAATTTCTAAAATAAAAACCAAAAACAAAAAACAGTGAAGGAAAAAATTGACAGATTTACCATCTTAATGATATTATAAAACATAAAAAAATAATTGATTTGGGTTCAATCAAACAATTTGGGGCTTTCATGTTATTTAAATTTGTAAAAAATAGTTCAATAACAAGTAACATCAACTAAACAAGTGATTGCAAATGTAAAAAAGAGTAAAAGTCGGAGAAATTGAGTTTTTACCTTGACAGCTTTTGACCATTAAAAAAGAAAACTTTAAATTTGATCTTGTAAATGAAGTTATTTTCTTTCAACACTTAAATGGAAGTTTCGATTCTTGCTACTCTATGTGGGAAAAGGGATTCAAAGAGAAAAAATGGAATTTGGGAGAACATGGACCTAAACAGTGTCCAAATGGGATGGTTTCGGGGCCGAATTGATGACATAGTTTAGATATCACATATTATCAATAATATCTCATGATAAAATTAATATCCATAATATTATTGATATTTTAGGGAAAACATAAATAGTCTTGTTTTCAGGCTATTTGTCATATCGGTGGCATGCTCAAACAATATTATCAACAATAATATTGAGATTAAATTCATTGATTTGAAAAAGCAACTATTAACCTCATGTGATGCATTATAATAAAAGCAATAATTAAACAGGTCTGGAAACAAAAAGGCATCAAAAGATTAGTGAAGCACCTTCAGGGTAAATGCACGTCCATCACGTCCATCCGGAAACAATACAGTCAATAGCTTCTTATCCTCCCTAACCACCACACTGCAAAAAAGACAGTTGGTGAGATAGCGTACATCACACGTACATCAAAAAGTCGATAACTTTTTATCTTCCTAATAACCACACTGCAAATAAAATGTTAGAAAAACAATCCAGAAGATCAGTGTTCAAAACGTGTAAATTGCACATACCTCCCTGAATTGTTCAGGTCTATACCACCCAAAGTCAGATTCACCTCACCACCTCTCTGGGGAAGAGCACTCTGCAGACCAACCAACTGGAGAATGTTAATAATGATGATGGTGAATGATGATAGTAATATTAACAGTCATAATAACACTGACTAACACTGCCGTGAGAAGTGCGATATACAAAATGAATGAATCATAGCCATGAGAAAAATGACTAACAGAGATATAAAACATAGTGCAGGAGATTATGATTGCTCAATCATAGTTTATACACAGATGATCAATAGTTACATCCTTCTGATGTTGATGAACTTTGTACTACAAAGGAATTTGATCTCTGTATTCTAGGTTAATTAGGGGACCTCTAAGGAATAGTTATTTCATTTCATCTAAAACATTTCCATCATCTTTTCAACTTCTAGAAGATATTTTAACTAGTTACACCATCTTGTGGAATTCAAACTCATGCAATGAGAGCCATCAAGTAATGAAGCTAAAGGAAGCATAGCTTCTGTAGTATCAATTTTAGCAATACCATCTAAGAAACAAGTTCACTGAATAAGTAGATAGTCTTGCAAAACAATTTCTCAATTCTTCTGCATGTCAAGTGTCAATACCCCTAAAGGTTTACTTAATTTAGAAGATATGAGTTGAAAAAAGCCTGATAATTTAGATTCTAAGAAGAAAGGCAAGTCTTCCTCTTTAGTATCATTTTCTGCTGCGACAATGATCATGAGCAATATGTTTCATTTCAAAGGGCTTGTCCATGTTTTCCCTTTCACATTTCACCTCTTCTGGAAACTTGTGGCTGTTATTCTTCTGTGTAACTTAATAAAGGAGGATGCTTGGGTGATCCTTAAAACTCTAGATATCTCAATTAACATTAAAAGGGTGGTCAGCATTTGATAACAAATAAAAGGGAAATTTTTTGTGAAACTCAGTGTGTGAAACTCAGTGAACACTTGTTTTGTTCCCTCTTCCTCTTTCTCACTGCCACTGCAGTTAAGGGAAAGAAGAGAGAAAGTGAAATTTTGGTCAAAATCTAAAGTATAGTTGAGTGAACTTGATAACTTGACTCAATTGAGGGAAAAATGAACACAGAAAAGGTATGCTCATTAGATGAGGGTGGTTGGGAAATGTTGGAATGAAAAGGGAATCAAGGTCAAGATTATTCAACACAAAACTGCCGCATAATCATTATTACCAGAAGCTGCGTGACATCTTCAAAATGATTGATTCAATTGGGCAAGCACTGCTGCCAAATTTGATGGAGAGCACAAAAAGAGAATCATGCTACTGCATATGAATTAGGGTTTATTTATTTTACATATTTTTAGGGGTATTTGATTTGGAATTTTAAATGATTAATTGCTCAATTTGGGATTTAGTGTATCATCAAATGACCAAAATATGAGAAAATTTGATAGATGGTTTAGATTAGTGTTTCATTTATTTTATTTAGGGTTTCCATTTAAACACAGTTAAATTGGGATTTTGTTATGCATATCAGTTTTTTATAAATAGTGTAACATGTATTCAAGTTTTCAGTACTTGTTGATGAATTGAAAATTTACGAGTTCTCTTTTTCTTCTCTCTCTACATCTCCTATTTTGTCCTTTCTTCCTTAATTCTTTCTTTCCTTCTTTCAATTATGATAGAGTGTCCCTCTCTTCACTGTAAATGATCACTGCCATCTGGTGCTATGAACGACATCCACAAAGCAGATGTTAACAAACCTAGAGCCACAACTCACAATTATGAAAGAAGAAAGAAAGCAAAACTAAGGAAAAAAATCTCATCTTAGCATTCGTCATTTTTTAAACTGACACTATTCCTTAAGATCTAACTGGACATCCATTTTCATTGGTGTGGAGGAGACAGGAGGAAGGAACCATTGTTGAGGAGATGGAAGGAAGGAAGACGACACCTGAAAGAGAAATTTTCATCTCTGTTTCTTCAAGACCCCATCTTAGATGTTGTTGAACTCAAGAGGATGATGAACTCTTTTGTGACTTTAACAAGCATAAAACTGAAGACCAAGCAAGCACACAGAAATTATTTGAGCTATGTACATTATTTCTTTCATCTTGATAATTTATTTAAAAGGATTTAATTAATTTCTTCTACAATTCATAATTTTTTATTGTGTTAGTTTTTTTTTGTTTTGATCAATATATTATATTTTTGTTTGTCTCATAATTATTAACATGTGTGCTATATCATGTTTGCAATATACAAATAAAATTATTAAAATATATTTATTTATATAAATATAAAATTATAAAAAAAATTATTACACCTTAATACATAATGCCAAAATCATGGTTCAATGCAGCTTGATTAAGCATTTAAAACAATTCAAACTGAACCCAAAGATTGACCAAATCAATCACCAGTTCAGTTCTGACTTCTGAAAACATTGAGTAAAGCAGGGTAGGTAGTATACGAAAACTTAAAATATTGGTGCAATATAAATGTCTGTGTTTGTATTACCTTTAAAATTTACTGTCATATTTTTTGTTCAATTATAAATTTAATTTCCTTTTCAATAATTTATAAGGTTAAAGCACTTTTATTGTTTTGCAGCCAAATGCACAAATAACACTAAAAACATTTCTCAAATGAAAAGCCAAACACAAAGCTTCATGCTTACCACAAATGCTTTTCCCAACAGCTAAAATTTCACAGCACAGCCAAACAGGCCCATAGAAAACCAACTTAGTGAGTCCCTTCCTAGGATATAATGTAGGTTCAGGTTAGAGGAAATACTATCACACATCTTCAGTTCACTGAAAACATGATACTATTTCATGTAAATGAGGACAAAACCAGTAACCTCCAAAAAACATCTAAACAGAGGAAAGGAAACTCAAAAGTAGTAGACTCCTATGATGTACAAGGCTATTCTGGGGATGTCGGATGCATTCCTATAGGAAATCTGGGTGGGGACCAGATCGTGAATCCAGTCACAACTAGATTTGCAGGAATTGCAACAATTTGGTTGCAAGATATTCACTGCTCCTCACAATGCAGCAACTGATCCCACTAGTTCTATCTCAACTCTATGTTCAGTGGCGAAGGTACCGATATTCAGTGCCCAAGATTATGAGAGATCTCATCAGCGACAAGGCAAATGCAGTCACCTATCTTATTTGAATTTTGTTAGCATTTCTTGGATATTAATTAGTCTGACCCATATTACACTGGAGAAAGGAAGGCTCGCGTAAATTCTCAAAACTCATTGTGTACAGAGCCTATGTGTAGCAGGAAAATGGATGCAGCCAAACTCTTCCACTTATACAGCTTGTCAACAAGCTGTTTGCAATATAATGACAAGGCATTCTATGGGAGATACTAACCGGCATACACCCATGAAAGGTGATAAATCCTCTAGCCATATCTTCAAACATCTCATGCAGAGTTCTCAACAAACCTTTTTTTAACACAGTCAAATAGGGTCGTGATGCAAGAAAATCTCGAAATTAAGAAAACCCACAAGCCAATGCAAAGTGCAAAGCTAAGGGTTCAAAATTTTACCAAGGAGTACAAGTTTAATCAAAAAGAGGCTGTTCAAGACTACCTATAAAATTAGAGAAACAGAAAAAAAAGAGAAAAAAAAAGGAACAAATCATAAGAATAAAAAACGCCAAGAATCACTCCTAGATTTACATACCACATCAAAGGAAATAACTTATACAATTCTATTAGAGGACAAAGCTCGAAAACTTTATTCACTTTCAACATTCATAATTTACTAAAGTCTATAATAAAGTTATTTATAATAAAAATAAAACTACTAAAATACCCTAAATTTTGCAACTTTCACATATGCCTTATTTAGAAGGGTCATAACTTTCACAATGGGTGCATTTGAGTAGAGGGAATTGGCCAAGCGTAAAAGAAATATATAAAATAAACTGACAAATTTTTAGTAATACTACTTTTCTTCATCTTTACCTCTATTTTGTTATCAATATCCTCTTATCTATTTTATCTATATTCACTTATTACTAACATCACCTCCTGTCATGCCAACATCACTTGCATTTCCCTTCTCATTTTTGCTTACCCAAACACACCCCAAATGTCTTGAAATTTGCATAATCTTGAGTCTGTTTGAAAGATATTTGAATGATTTACCAAATAAGACTATTTTCACATTAATCGAAGATCCTTTAAATTGCCAAAAGTAAACCATAAGAAAAGTAACAAAAATGCAAAAGAAAATCAATAAATCATAATCAAATCTGACTAAACACACTCATACCCTATCAGCTCTAGGACTTTAAAAAAATCTCGAAAAGATCCTCCATTGCAAGTCACCATTAATATGAATATACAAGTTGATTGATCATCAAACCACTGACTTAGCATTAACCATCAATTTGGCCAATTGAATGGATGGAATGGATGGATTTATCAAATCCTTGATTAAACATATTGTGTGGCTTTTGGTCCATGTAAAATGGATAGTGCCATGATCTGCAGGTAACCTTATAAAGTTTATGATGGTTGGATATAAAGTCAGCCTCTACAATGGTTAGAATTTTTTGCTTTGCCGGTTGTGATCTGGTCTAAATGGTAGGAAAGGAACAAAAGATCACTCAGTAACTCGAACTCCAGTCCATCATCTGTGTTCTTCTGCTGTTCCTCAGCCATTAGTGAATGGGTTTGTGTATTTTTTTCCAATACTTTAGCTGTTAAAGAAGAGTAGTTTTCAAGTTATTCAGAGAATTTAATTTCCGTTTTTATCATAAAGTTGCTTTAGACAATAAGCAGTACTACATTCTGTGATATTACATTATATAACTAAAATCTTCTAAAAGCACAAAAGAAAGATATTGTAGAACATTCTAGAAATATTGTAACAGCAGGAGTTACAAATACAATCCAAACAGAAAAGTTATTTAAAAACACTAAGATGCAAGACAAATACTGAAGGGTACTTATTCAATGAAACCAGTTGCATGCAATGTTATCAGAACCGAACTGTTAATCAAACTGGTCTATCGCCTGGTTCAGTTTGAACTGGTTTAACCATTCATTCAAACCGGATTTGAACCATAATATAATTTGTATATTTATAATACAATGTTTTTTATTATTATTTAAAATTAAATATATGTTTTTTTAATTTTTATAAAATATTATGCAAATTGATGCATTTTTAAATGTTAATAAGAATTATTTATGCATGAATGGACACTTTTTCACAATGCACCTTCAGATATAGATGTATAAAAACTACCTAAAAAGTCGGGATCATCCTCTGTTTGGGCATAATTTTTGCATTCTTCCAAGTTTCCTTCAAACACGGTTAATCCTGTGACCTCACATGAAATTTAAAGACTGAACCGCCAACCAGGAAAGATTCGACAAGACATAGAGCCAGTTCACAGCTTAACTGGCCAGTCCGATCCAGTTCTTATAACACTGGTAGCATGGTGCAACCTTTTTTATTTTCGTTTTTTATTAAATTCAAGTCAAGCATCATACTTATTACTATTTATTTATTTTAAATATAAAAAAATCATCTCAATTGAAAATCTATATGGGCACAATTTCTAAAAAAGTGATTTCAAGTAATCTTATGAGTTTATATTTTTTCTTATTCATCTAAATATCTAATCAAGAATTTTTGATATCATAAAATACATGCTTAGACATATACAATGAATGACTTGGATATTATCGAAACATTACAGTACATGAAAACTAAAGCCTTGCACCATTCAACCGGTTGCATACTTGCATTGAACAATTCTCCAATGCTGAAAGGCATCATTTTTGAAGAAAATCAAATACGTGGCTTTAGGATATAGGTCAAACAAAGAACAATGCACATTCTCAAGGCACATTGAGATGGAACTACTAAAGCAACTCAAATACAGTTATAAAAAAATTGAAAAACAGGACTGATGCTGACAGGATCGTTTTTGAAGAAAACCAAGGATGTGCGTGTCAGGATGAACCAACGCTTCTTCCAAGACTTCCAACCTATTCCTGAAAAAATCATTAAACAAATTGCAACAACAATGCATCAAGTAAGTAAAGGTTTCCAGTAAAATAGAAACTAAATTGCTATATACTGCATGAGAATGATACTAATGAATTAGTTACTAATCCATCTAAGGATATTTGCATTAGGAAATAAGGGGAACAAATTAAGCATTACATAATCCATCTGAGGTTATTAGCATTTAGTAAACAAGGGGGAAAAAATCAAGCATTAAATAGTCAGATGCAATATTTTGTCAGTAGCATCAATAAAAACAAAACAGCTGAACGCAATGAAGCTAAATGCAGTAACACAACCTTCTTACATAGTTAGCATAAAAAGGGATCAGGCAGTTCTTTAGAATGTGAAGTGGGAAAGTGGCTTTTCAATATTATTTATTCTACAACCTACAATAGCCATTGTCTATTGTGTGAAAGGAAATCTCACTCCCAAGTCATAACCACAATGCTCTCTAGAATCCTACCTCCAAGATGATTCTTGAGGCTACAAATCTTCATGCCCTGAACCCTGTCAATTATTTCAACACTACTCAAACCTCTTTCTAAATCAAGTTGGGGTTCTTCATCCAGTTGGTTGGCTAGAACTCAAGAAATGCAGTTTCCAGGTACCTTTACTCCAATTTGCCCAGCCATGACAATGGAATTTCCATCATTTATATCAAACCATTTAGGCAAACAAATCATATCTGAGCACCCATTCTGAAATTACAATCTGTAAGTTATTCACCAGAACTGAAGACATATTCTCGGCCAGTCTAGGATGAACTGATTTGCATAAATCCAACCTATCCTTGCTTCAGAACAACACAAATTAACTCCAATCAAGCAGAAGGTGTATTCTCTATATAGAAGATCTTCCAGTTAAAATCATTGATTGGCATATCAATAAATGCATGATCCAATATGTTCATTAGTGGGGAGGGGTTTGAACCCCAAAGGCATACATCTCAACCCGTATTAACTAGTAGAATACACAGTTGACCAGGAGAACAAATGACCACTCAAAAGGAATTATTGCCAAATTTGCAAATTTGCAGCCAATAATTCTGAAATTCCTCATCAAAGAAACCAGTGCAAACTCTATCATGTTATAGGTAATCAAGATAGGTGAATTTTATACTTGTACCCTAAAGATCAATTTTCATTCAAATGGTACCCATTATTGCTAAAATTTGGGAGCGACAAAAAATTTGCTCTACCTCTGCACTAGGCTACAATAGAACCATTAGTGATGACCCTTTAACTAGTAAAGGTACATTAAAAGGTTGGGCAATGACGCCCCTCCAATACTTATGTTAATACGGACAAGATAGATAAGGGGAAAATTAGAAACAAATTGAGAGATTAGTCATAAAACTGAACTTTGATTGTCTTCCTTTATCTTACCAATGTTCTTATATAAATAAATATTCTTAATTAGTCCCTTGTACAAGATGAATTGTTAGGAGTATCAAGATACATCCCAAAAAAGTTGGATCTATACCTAATAAATATCGATATCATCTTAATTCCAAGCATGATTCCAGGTACATATGGACTAGTTTATTCAAATTTGTATATGACCCATATACAAAAATCTTGCATATACAAAAACATTATTGGAAAGCCCAAATTAACTTGCTAACCACCTTGTAGCTATCACATAAACATTATTGACTAAATAACCAACGTTATTTTGATTGATTAATTAATTAGCACAATAGCACTTGCTCGCTACATTTAAGCACAACATAAACTGAGCCTAAGAGTAAGCTTTTAAGATCACGTTGGATGAACTTATGCCACCATAATGATGTGAAAGATCTCTAAGAAGCCAAAGGTCCATAAACTGCATCTATGCATAATGATTGCTTTTTCAGAAGGCATGCTGAGTACCTGTAAATCACACACTCCGCAAAAAATTTTGATTTGAAGCAAAGAAATTAGCTTTGTGAACTCAAGAGTCCCACAAGAGTTACGAATCCCCCTAGCAATCTGTCACTAGAACTGGTAGTGAGGAGATGAAAAGCCATCATCACAAAGCAAAAGCCCAGCAGTCATAGCGACAATCCGCACTTCCCAATGAAAACAGGAATGCTGTTCACGATCACTCAGCCAAGTGAGCTACAAAGTTGATGCTGACATTCCGAGAAGTGCAAAGGCTATTAGATTCTCTAAGGTGTAGAAACTGTGGACAAATTTTCATACTATTGAAGTCAATAGTGATTTTCCATGCAATGAGCTTGCATAAGCCTCACATTTTCTCATTGTCAAGGCAACACAGTAGGATAGAATAATTCACACACCACTCGATCAGAAAAGGCCAGTGGATAGGACAATGGGCTTAAAGGAATCTCCCCTTCTACCCACAGATTGAAAAAGCCTTAAAGTTTAGAAGTGGACCCCATTCTTAACAAGGTGTCATTAGGATGCTTATTTAATTGGAAGATGAAGCTAAACAACTTGAAATTTAGAACAAACTCATTTTTCTCCACAAAAGCTATGGCAAAAAGAATGTACCTACATGCATTAGAGGAAAACTTACCAAGGGCAAAACCATTTCCCAAACACAGCTGTAGAATAAGGGGATGGCAAGGAAACCTAGAACCAGCTTTAAGTATGTCCATATGTAAGGAAAAATTCCAAGAAGAGGTTGATGGGCTTACCTCTTGAAAGTGCAATCAATATGCATAAAGAAAAGAACACATCTACTTTGACTCTTCAAAACTCATTCACATCATTCTCTTGGTGTAAAATGAGCCAACATTTTGGGCTCAAAAGCAAGGACATATGTTATAAGGCTAGTTAATTGGTTAAGACAGCCTTAGTTAATTCGGGCAACAAGAGTTACATAGACCTACATAGTGATCAACAAGTCAATTTGGGCTCTCCAACAAAAGGTTTCATGTAAAGTCCAATCTAGATTTAAATATACTGCTCCTGATATTGTATGTACTCCAAAGCATGTCCAAAATTAAGACAATTACCAATGATCACAAGATACAACTTCAAATTCCTCAAAATAAATCTCGATGCTCCTAAGAATCCACCTTATATAAAAGACTAACTAATAATATCTATAGAAGGACACAGGTAAGACAAGAGGTGAATATCAAGCGCCAATCTCTTAAAGCTCTTCAGTTTCTCTCTCATATATCTCTTAACATATCAATTATTACCCTTACCAACTTTAATCATCAAAGGGACATGATTGCATTACTCCCCCAACAACTTTTTCCAGGCCAAAGAGTAAGGGCCTTTTTGTACCAAAGTGGGGAGGATTTCCTGTTATTCCCAAATGTAAACAACAATAGCATTTCCACTAAATCACACCCTCACATAATTACATCAACCACAACATTTCCCCTCAAAAGAATAAACATGGAACAATTATTATGGCCATCCAATATTTCCAATAATAAGCCATAGAATGAAATTAATTCAATCAATTGCAAGGATAAATACATATAATAGATCTAACAAAGAACACTCTCCACACACCAGCAAGGCAGGGCTAAAACTCTTCATAAATCAAGTCTTCTTGTTAGAATCCACAATCAATGGAATACACACGACTATCATGATAAAGAGATCGAAGATCACATTCAACATGACATGATCATCAGCCTAGATAGCACACCTAGAAGGATGGTTGAGAATTAATTTGATGTATTTCATGATCTGCATATATGGGGTGTTGATTCGTTGTATTGTGATGTGCTTGAGTAATGATTCATATATTAAAGACGTCTTAGGAACCAGTAGAAAAATGGCATGTAAGTGGATTTTAGGAGCTTAATCCAAGAAACTTCTTGGGAGATAAAGGAGTAAAACTACACATCCATGTTTGTTACATTGTTATAAGTCTATAAATGATTCAATGCAATAAATGAGATGATTTCTAACTTGTCTTAGTGTGTTAGGTAGTAGTTACTAAAGTAGCGCTCTCTCTCTCTCTCATTCTTTTGGTAGGGATCAAGCCATCCCAAGGCCAAGGCCTCGCATTTCTAACCAAAATCTCGATATTGACACTAAGAAGTATTAATGCCTTTCTAAAAGCCAATATGGTGGTAGCTAAAGCCATTCTCTTTAATACTTAGAGAAAAAATTGGGTAAACTTATTTGCTATATGGAACTGAAATACAACACAATAGCAGATAATTGTCACTAGAAACATATTAAGGTATGGAAATAACATAATAGATAAAAAAATAAAAGGCATCTTTGATGTTTACTGCATAAAATGTCTTGATAGACAGAAGCAAGGCATTAAGACTGTTTACTGTAACACCCCCAACTCTAATCAATGTGAAATATTGTCCGCTTTGGGCCCACTAAATCCTACTAGCACGCAAAGCCCGCACGGTTTTGCCCATTTAGGCTTACTCTTCTGGCCCAAAAGGCGCCTCAAAATGACTTGACTATTCCCAGGATCTCTTTTACCACACATCCAATGTAAGCTTTCTACATCTGCTCACGTAACAGTGGTTAGAAAGTGGCTCTAATACCATTTGTAACACTCCCAACTCTAGCCAATATGAAGTATTGTCCGCTTTGGGCCCACCAAATCCCACTGGCACGCAGAGCCCACATAGTTTTGCCCATTTAGGACTACTCTTCTGGCCTAAAAGATGCCTCATAATAACTTGCCACAATTCACACTTAAACCTCTGATCTCAAGTCATATTGGTTTCGAAACCAACTCACAACTCTTCTAGCTTACTCTCAAGTCATTGTGAGGCTCCTTTTGGGCCAGAAGAATATACCTAAATGGGGCAAAACCGTACGGGCTCTGTGTGCCAGTGGGATCTGATGGGTCCAAAGCGGACAATACTTTACATTGGCTAGAGTTGGGGGTGTTACATTTACAGTTCATAAATTAATGCTCAACCAAATTCTTAAGTCACGATCCCCAAATAGCAGAGGCAAGCCAACACTCATTTAGTGGAAACATGCACTAATATTTTCTTTTTATGTAAAATAATGGAATTTGTTGATAAAAACATAACTATAAGTGCAAATATCTATAACAGCAGCATAATTGTTTAAGGAGTAAGGCACACCAAGGTCTAAAGGGCTCATGGGGCCTAGGCGCAACGCATAGTACGGCTCAAAGGGCTCATGAGGCCTAAGTGCAAGGTGCAGGCTGAGGCATGCCCCTGAGCTAAGCAAAGCATAAATAACATAAAATTACATAAATTTGATAGTATCTATCATCTATACGAATAAATAATAAAATTATTCAAATATCAAATAAAACCCTAAATCATGATCATTAAGAGTAAAGACTACCTCAAATTTCATTACTCTAGCATTCAATACGTAAATTCAATGGATTAATATCACCCAAAAAAATCTAAACTCAAAAGACAAAAACAAGCAACTTGGCAAAAACAAAATTAAAAAAAGTAGCAATTATGATTAATCACATAGCAATTGTAATTTAAAAAAGACAGTGGAAATTGAGGGCATTAACTTTGGTTGAGTCAAGAAAAAAGATATCAAAAGAGTCAGAATCCTTTTAGATGTTAAAAGCCTTTTTTAAATATATGTTTGGGCAAGTTCAATCGGGCACACCGAACACACACCTGGTGCCTTAGGAAAAAGCATAAGAGGCGCATGACCCAATTAAGGGGCCTTATTGACCCTTATCAATGCGCAGGAGGTGTGCCTGAGTGCACCTTGAGCCTAGGCACCTTTAACAACTATGAACAGTAGATAATTAAACATGAAATAAAAAGCTAAATGCATTCTTGTGCAAGTAAACAGATTCTTTTTGCCAGATACAAGTCAGGGAAACCACAGGAAGAACAAGGCTAACTAACCTTTTGATGATATGAATAAAGGACCGCTCTTGAAAACCTACAAAATAAACTCAAAAGTTAGAGAAGACAATAAAAATAGCCAAATTCCTATACTCCTAAAGGTGCATTGAGTACTAAAATGTACTTATGGTGGCTTAACCAGTAAAAACCATTGGAGGATTAAATCACCAACAAATGAAATGTAAATCATAATTAGAAGCAGAGTTTCCTGTTTGCCACACAAAGCTCAAAGAAGGTGCAATTGCCAGACTGATCCATGGAGAATCTCAGCCCCATATGTGAAGCAAAACTGCCAAAAAATAAATTGCAAGTGTTGCATTCTACTGAGAGAATGCAGAGTTTTGTATTTGCCTTAGAGTGCAATAACCAGACACCTCTACGAGAACCTCAGCCCCAGACGTATAGCGAGACAGTATAACAACAGCACATTCCAGTCATTCCAAGATAAGTGTGCCCTACTGGTGCAACCCTCATGAAAAACATGGGACTTTAATTGAATGACATGGTTTGTAAAAATCACAAGGGAAAATAGACAGATAGTTGGCTAAAACAACCATTAACCCCTCAGACACAGATTCAGTGCCAAAAGGGTAATTCCCACAAATCAGCATAGTTGGCCTATGTATCCTGTAAGGGAAAACACTACCAAAGGTAAGCGCTTCAAGCAAGCATGTGAGCTTGCTCCTCCATTTTGTTCATACTCCACCATTAATGAGTAGTCATCCAATGCGACAAGGATAACTGACCTCACGAACAACTACTTAGTAGATTGTTAGCCCAAGATTTCCAGCGATCGGATGTCTCAAAATGTCAGTTGATGAAATTTTGCCTATTGAAACAAGAGCATTTACATCAAAAATAACATCCTATCTCTTCAGACTTCACCAAAGATGTATCAAATACCAAAACCGAACCTAAAATACAGTTTCAACAGCGATATAGCCATTTTTGCACATTCAAAAGAATCCTAATTCAAAAAAGCAAAACTAATATATCTTTCAACTTTATTGAGAATCCAAAATAACGCTTGAGAATTGCAAAGACAGGTCATCAGCAGCAATGAGACGAAGATAAAGGATAACTCTTACACCCCTCTTTCTTACAACACGCCCCATTTAACTGCATTATACAGACCACAAAATCGAAACACAAATCAAGAAAAGAAGAGAAAAGGAGAGCCATACCGTGTTTGTAACAGCACTTCTGGGCCGCTCGAACGGCGCCAGCGAAGCCGACATTCTCAGATGAGGCAAAGAATCCGAAAGCACCGAGCATTTCAACCAAGAAAGTTAACACCTTTGCCCCAAAACTCCGCAAGAGAATATGAGGAGGAACCGCTCATCTCTCATCGAACTTCGCCTCTAAGGGAAAAAAGCCACGGTCTACGTTGTCGAGCTTCTGCAATGGTCGGGATCTGAACTTGCAGAGACCGAAAATTAGGGTTTTGCAATGAATGCGAAGGATACGATTCCTCAAGGAAGCATGCGAGCACAGCCCCTCTCTCTACCAAATCTCCTTTCACCCTTTTCCCCTTCAGTGGCAAATGTTAGCTTCTCCAAAAAGTTAGTAGATTAGGTGGCCTGTAATTCAGCAGCAATACCGTACTCTGGCAGGGTACAAAGAGCCATGTGTGCGCAGTACATGGAGAAATCCCGTCAGCCCTGCTCGGTAAAAAGACCTTTCAGTAGAAACCCCACCGAAACAAACGATTTTTTCCAAGTTTATTTGGACCTGGAATATGTCGTCCTGACATTATATTCAAGCTGTTTGGATCTTGGTATACCGTTTGGATTTATCGAAAATCATTCAATACATTTTAGCTTAGCTCATGTCTTGGACGGTCTTGATTCAGGTAGATGCATCTCATTGTCTACAATGAGTCTGCGTGTTCAAAGACATGCCATCCTCATGCGTAGCATGGTAGTTAATTTCTCGCTTATTCAGTCGTGGCAGTAGGTATGGTGATCTCGTGTGGTCTACCGAATTACTTACCCGGGCACTTGCGACCAGACAGCTATACCGACGGACGTCCTTACATTCTACGGTGTATTTTGTCTCCGTCTTCTCTATTCAGCTTACTCTTACAAGAAATACTAGATCATCTGAAAAATGGGTCACCGCGCCCATCACTTATAAACTACTCTGAAGTACGAACAAATTTTTTAGGAGTGGTGAACGTTTTAGTCTACATCGCTTTTCGTGTTTTTCCTCTCTGCCCAAGTGCTTATAATGTCTGAAATCTCGTCGATGATTCAGATAAATGAAGTAGATACAGCGCATCTGTATTCACTTCATAATTAATATTTTCATTTAACAATGTGTCCAAAAAATGGGATGTGTGGGATTCCATACTGTCTAGATATGATGGTGGTTATATACTGTTCAGATACATAGTTGATGAGAGCTTCCCGGCAGAAAGGGTTGGTGGTTCTACGGTCGCTGATGGGAGTTAAATCAATCATTTAACATCTAACCCGATCACTAAATTGCGTGGTCCCCCGTCATCGATTTATTAACGAACAGAGAGGGTAACTAATACCTTGTCCCGCGGACTACAATATTTTGTCGCTTTTGGACTGTGCTTTTTACTGCTTGTAGACATGTTGGCAAGCGAGAGAATATCGGATTTTTACAGCAAAGACGCATGTTCTGTAGGAGCGCTGCGCTAACTTGATAGTTCATCACCATTTCATCAATAGCGTAAACCCCCACCAAGTTCGGACGATCTCACACGTCCAGCATCTCCAGCTGTTTTTTGGGTTGAACGGCCTGGATTGAAGATCGGGTTACTAAGGTGTATAATGGACGGTGGTCCCTGGCCAGCAGGCTCGCCCATGCGATTCGTACTCCTTGGATTTAACATGGAAAAAGTCGAATGGACGCTGCTGCCTCGAGGAAATGTTGTTATACCCGTGACCGATGCGTGAACAGTTGTTCTCCCTTGCTTGCTTTTCTTTTAATGGATGATTTGCAAAGACGTGGCAACGAGTACGATAATCCCGCAGATGGTGGACCCCATTGGCACGGACCAGCGAGTATGGTCATAAAATCTGGAGAAGCCCGATAATGGAGAAAAATCCTCCCAAATACATCTGTACAAATCCAACTTATTTTTCGTCCATTTTGCAGGCGGAAAGTGGACAACTTTGCAAAGAACAAAACAGAGTTAGTACCTCGGTTATGCGAAATGAATGCCTCCGTCATTAATTTTAGGCCAGGCTGATGTGATGTGGCTGCTGTGCTGGGCCTAGTAGCCCACTGAAGACACAGGCGGAATATTCCAGAATCTTGGCCCGCTCGGTCCACTCATCCCAGCTCATGTGGGTGGATTCCTTGCTGTTCGGAAGATGGGTGCCAGTAAGATTTCGTAGTTGTTCGTTTTTGGTCGGATTTCTTAGACGCGCATCGGCGTGATCTCCCGCATTTCAGTGCATTGAAAATAATTTACAGACAAAATGCACGTGACGAAGTGTCGGCTTAATCCTCCTCTATTACTTTTTCATATATTTTCAAACAAAAACCTTTAATTTGTGCTACTAGTATGGGTGGGGTACTGAATGCAGGGGACCATTGCAAGCCACAGAGGTCTGTAAGATGATTGCAAGCCACAGAGGTCTGAATTTGTGCTGGCGGCCTTTGCTGATGGTCCTTTTCTTTCTTTCCATGGACGTAGGGTCCAGGCGCTGATGGTAGCTGGAAACACGGTTGGCCAGAAGTGAAAGTCCACCAAACTAATCTCCGTTGACCTGCAGAAGGTGATGCATCCGGATGATATGATGTCCCTTCCAAAGAGCATGAGTACGACTTGTCGACTTGATTTGTTATCCAAACATAATTTTGCGAGCAGGGAGCCCAGCATATAGCGTGCAGCCACTTAACGAGTCTACGTGGGCAGATTGTAATTATCTATGCCAGGTATAACCTGTGAGATTTCTATGTAAGCTTGAGTCATATTTCAGTTGTACTCAAACCCAAACCAATTGACAATTCTAACGGAAGAAAAAAATAATAATAATAAGTCTTAAAATGGAGCGTGTCGTGGGGTAGAAATTCCAGGATGGGTCAAATCAATCTGACATGGTAGCCGAGCAGGTGAGGGATGCAATCAACCCGTCAAAGATACCTCAAACTGGGATTCAATTTTTGTTTATTAAAGGTCGCGCACGATATCTCTCCAAGAAATCATTGGATGATAATAAGTCAAATTTATAAAATTTCTGATGTATCCTCGAAATTTCAGGCGCAAGATCTTCAATCACCGTCTTTCTCGAGCGCTCGAGCGGCAAAGTGAGAGACCACTGTCAGCCATCAAGAGAGTGGGTGTCCTTGCGAGGTGGCGCAAAACAGCATATGTTGTGGGTAGGTTTAGCCAATCGCGACGAAAGATGATACTGCCCATTTCATTTTTCACTTTAAACATGGATAGCTAGCTAGATTATCTATTTGGAATCACTCTGCAGGACAGCCAGCTGCCATCCATCACTGTGATTTCAGAATCAGGGAAATCTGGAAATGGACCATTGTTTGCTTTGTTCGGAAGTGGGCTGAGTATATTATGCTTTGGGTGTACTCCCTTTCTTTAAAGCAAAGCGGATTTGTAAGACAAATCTTCGAATCATTAGTCAGAATAAAGATGCCTACGAGACTTGGGATCTGATTAATAAGAGCCTAAACATGTGTCCGCAGTAGTTAGGAATGCCACGTTAAAACGTAGTCATGGACACTAACTGTCTATTTACTGTCAGCAGCAGTGGTGCTATGTCTAAATCAGCACATTCATGGGGAAATTTAAGCACAAACAGTAACGGAAAATAATTCCCTGCAGCATAGCTGCGCAGTAAATGATGCCAGCAGGATAATTGATTTTCTGGTCTTGCAAATCACTGAATAGACAAGAAGTTAAAACAGTGTGTAGGCCACAAGAATTTGAATTTTACTAAAATCATTATTTTCAAAGAACATTTACGAAGGAGGATTATGTTAAATTATTTTTCTTGCTTAGTTAACTTAATTAGTTAAAATGATAAATTATAATCATCATAGCATCCCATCTAAATAAATTTATAGTTAAAAATGTAGTCCAGCAAGAAACAGTCAAATGCTTCCATCATTTTGCGTGGTTGGATGTAGACCATTGAGCAAGCTTGCAGTTGTCAGTGTCATGGGCTTAATTAGCAAATCCCAATAGCCCACTAATTGCAAGAAAAAGGTAGTATACGTGGCATTTAGTCGGCAGCAGATTGTCTACAGCCCCTCACCATGTAACCGGGGTAAATTTGTAAAACTCCACAACACTTTGGATATTTAAATTATCTGTGTATAAAGTTTAAAATATAATATAATTTATTCATGTCAAATATAATCAAAATTAGATAATTAAGTGGACCATAGTAAAAAATGATGAAGAAGAGTGAACAAATTGTTGAAATCAGTTTATAATTATAGATAATTTATTATGTTACATGCATAACAGAAATTATTAAATATATTTTTAAAAAATTATTTTATAATTATAGATTATTTATATGAAATTATTAATTATATTTTATTATATAAATAAATAATAATTTTTTTGAATGTAAAATTTTAAGTAAACATTTCAATTTATATTATAGTTCTTTATTGCAACCATCTAATTATCTAATTTTAGAAAAATTTAATATGAATAGATTATATTAGATTTTAAACTTTATTGATGGGTGTAATGATTTAAATATATGGTTTGTAGGCCACTTTTTCCTAAGGTATCACTATTTAGAGGTAGAGACAATCTTCCTCCCATTTAGACTAAGTAAGGGAGGAGACTAAAGATAGAAGTGCAATTTTAATAGAGTTTGGTAAGATTAAAGTGGACTTTAATTCTAATCTTATTTTTAAACATCAAGATCTAACTCTTGCCTTCTCTATAAAACCTTAACCTTAGTGATTTGATTAAAATTAAAATTAAGTTAAGATTTGGGTTGTAATTAATGTTAAATTTGGGTTATAATTTAAATTGAAATTTAGGTTATTTATAATTTTTATTTTAATTTTTTGTAAATTTATAGATTATTTAAAATAAAATATACCAATATGAAAATCTAAAAACCTAAGTTACTCTTTTTAACCAGTTTCTAATGCTTCTTACATTAGAAGAACCTTGACTTTGATCTTTCCCATTTTCTTTTTTTGGCTCAACCGTTCTGTTGACCTAAGGAAAATTCACTGGTTTTAGTGAATTTTTAGTCCTTAAACAAAGGCTCTGATACCAACTCCAGGCGCCACAGCGATAGTGAAGCGTAGCTAGTGATTTCAAATTTTCAAAGTGATATATGCAGAATATTTTAATCACTATCGGATTCGCTTAATCACTATAGCTCTAAGTCTCTTCTATTTTGATCTTAGTTTTCTTAATACACTTCTAGGCATGGTTTTAAGATCTAAAAAAGACTTTTATAAAGGATAACAAGATCATCCTAATAAAGTTAAGATCTGATCTTCAACATCCTTAATCAATCTCTTAATCCACCTGTGATGTTCGCAGAAATAACCGATGATTCGGATTGCTGCTATATTATTTATGAAAGTTTTTAGTTACACCTTCTATATTTTGATCGATAGTTTCCAATTCTTTCCTGAAATCCTTTAAGGTATTTCAAAGAAGAGGAATTTCTCTATGCATTGTTTTGTTAAAAACATTAAAAGAAATTGATATAACAACATATACCTGTCCACCATGCTTGGTTGGAGAATTGTGGTATAAGAGTGTGGGCACTTCAAGATGAAACTCATTGAAAGCTTCTAAAGAACCTCGAGACCTTTGAAGAGGATTTTAGAAGAAGTATGAAAGTGGAAGTGTAAGTGAGAAAGAAGAAGTTTTGCTCCGAATTCTGCTACCTGAGGCAGGAGAGCGCATTGTATTTATGAAAATTGGAAAGTTAAAAGACACTATTCAAGATGCCTGTCGGCACCACAAAACATTGACATGTAAAAGTAATGAACACGAAAAGTAAAGAGAACAGTAAATAGCAGTGTCGACACTACAAATGGTGGACACGTTACAATACTTTAAAGATAACTAGCTAGAAAGGAATCTAGCCAAAGTAACCCATCACGTGCGCTGGAAAGAGAGTGATTGCTTATATGTATTGGATTAAGCTTCAGATCTGGCTGTGTTGAGATCCATGAGGGCATCTATCATCGTAGTTGGTCTTTGGCTGATGATATGCTCTAAATTTGGTCAGTGTCTTCTAATGTAGAAGGGATACATTGATGATGTCTTCATCTTCTTAATAAACTTATCAATTTCAAATTGATAAGCTTCTGATAATTGTTCTGGATTTGTTAAATATTTGTTAGGAATGATGGCTAAAATGTATTCTGATGTAGCTTCATATCCAGTAAGTGCGATGACATCTGGGTTGTCTCTAGCATCTTCAACTTATAAAATAGTAGTAACAATTCTCATACAAGCAACTGATATTGGTTGCTTTCTAAAACGTTCCTAATTATCGATTTTCTAGATTGATGAAGAATCAAATCCTGGTTGAAGTTCTTTCCCTCGTGATAGCACCCATATTTGAAAACTTGGACACTCTGGGTTTGTCTTAGATGCTTTCCAAAATGGTGATGACGTCCCAATTCCAGTAACTTTTCAATTTCCATAGCCAAGTAATAATAATAAATACCGAATTATTTCTGGTACTCTTGCTAGTTGTTCTTGGTTACTTCTGTCGATGCATAGGTAGTCGACATATCCCATTCAGAAGACTTCTTCCCAATTGGAAGAATTAAACAAGTCTCCTGTAATTCTGACCTTTAGAATTCCTCCGACATTGTAGGTACAATGTTTCCATGGTGCGAAGGATTCAATTACTACTTGTTCCATTGTCCTGTGGTCACCTCTCTAACTCTTTCTTGAACTAGTTCTTAAACCAATGAATGTTTAGTATTATGATTTTCTAGTTCCTTTGTCAGATTTCAGACTTGAGAAAACTATCCTTGAGTTAATTGTTTTAACTCATAATTTTCTCTTTTGAGTTTTTCCATGTTATCACCAATACCTAGAACTGCAACAAATGCTTGTTGGAGTGTTGCCTTGTCTGATTGGTTAACTCCATTAACTCTTTTGCTTGGGTACTCAGTGCCTGAGAAATGAGACTGACACAGTCTGCTTTATATGGGTTGTAAATGATATATCCTATATCATTTCTCTTGATAGTAGGATTACCAATATAGGTCAAATGTGGTAATTTAATATCGATTTTAGGAATATTTTCTGGATGTGCATCTTCTTGTATTTTCTGGATGGCAAAACTCCTGCTAAGTGAATACTCTGAATTTCATCAAATTTTGAGCTTTTTGAAGAAACTTTCTTGGATTGCTCAAGTCTACCAGGTTTCGAAGATGATCTTAGATTTGAGATCTTCTCCTTTCTTTTTAAGAGTTTTTCTGAGCATTGACTTGTATAATGTCCCAACTCTTTACATATCCAGCATTGAAGCTTAGGTTTCTTTGAAGATGATCCCGCTTCTACCTTTTTGGATACTTCTATCTTTGGCTTCTTCTGAGGATAATATTTTGTGGAGTGTCCCATTCTTCGACACTTGTTGCAGAAGATAGAAGTCATTCTCTATTCATTTGCAACATCCTACAATTTCTCGAGTAGGAGAATCAGCACTAATATTTTGATGACTTTGAATTAATTCGATATCAAAATTATATTAAGCAAGTCATTGTTGCCATCTAACTAATTTTGCTTGTCCAATATTTTTGAGTTTTAAATTTCTGAAATATTTAACATATGAAGAGTCTATTCGGGCCAAAAATGATTTTTCTGATGCAACAAATGATTCATTGGCCTTTATAGATTATATTACTGAGAATACTTCCTTTTCATAGATAGGCCAATTGACTTCAAAACCCTTAAAGGTTCCTCCCCAGTACCTACTGATTTCTTCAATATTAATGGATTATTTTCTTGCTTTCAACACATATCCCCAATATAATTCAGAGGCATCTACTTTTAAGACCAGATAATCTCCTTTTTGTGGAAGTTTTAATTCTGGGAGATTTTTTGTCTGACTCTTGATTTTCTTAACCAAACTAGTATCTTTACTACTCCATTCCCAAGGAATTTTTTTTGAAGTTTTTCTGTAGAGCACTTTGGTTAAAGCTGCAAGACCCTTGATGAATGGTCTAGCATAGTTCGAGATTCCTAGAAACCTTTGTAGCTGTTTTCGATCCTCTATTCTGTCTGAAAATTCTCTATGGATTCTACAATGTGAGGTTGTAGCTTTTCATGATTTTCTTCAATTTCTAAACCTAAGAAATTGATTTTTGATTGCATCCATATACATTTCCTTTCCGATAGGATCATTCCTTCTTTAAGGAATACATTAGCCACATAGTTGAGATGGCTAATATGTTCTTCCTGTGTTTTTGAAAACACGAGAATATCATTTATATATACCACGACGAATTCCTTCATTCCTACGAATGCCATATCCATTCGTCGTTGAAATATTCCAGGTGCATTCTTTAAACCAAATGGCATAACTAGTCATTCATATAATCCTTGAGGACATGAAAATGCAGTTACTTATATACTATCCTCATGCATCCTGATTTGCCAATAAGCTGACTTTAAGTCAAATTTGGAATATACAGTGGGTCGGCTTTTTCTAATCTAGTTTTTCAATTCTTTTTGATTAGGGAGATTGTATCCATCTAATTCAGTTGCTTGATTTAACTCCCTATAATCAATCATTATTCTTGTTTTTCCTCGTACCTTTTTTACATGATTTAACACCATGAAGGCTGCACTTTGGTGTTTGCTGGTACTAGGCTGGATTAGTGCCGGTTTTTGTAACTCTGGGATTTGTTTTTCAAATTCCTCTATCATTTCTGTGGTGTATTTAATACCTCTACTTCTAATGATAGTTTCTGGATTTTTCAATTTTAAAGAAGCCTCAGTCTTACATTTTTCTGATAATACTTGAGGATTTTCTTTAAAATTTTCCAAAAGCCTTTCTTTGATCTCATCAATGGCTTCCCATGCACAGATTGCCTTTTTCATAGTCATTTATTCTTTCTCCTGCTCTATCATGGAAATGATAACTTCTGCAGTTGAACAATCTGGTTCTCTTTTTGCTTCTATTTTAGTAATAGAGACTGAGACCTCAATAGAAATTATGAATCCTCCTATTGTTATGTGATCTATTTCTTGGACAAATGGTCAGTTTTCTGACTGATGTTTCAAAAATGTATTTCCTAAGATTAGATCCTCAGATAGGTTTTCTATGCATAATAAAATATTAATCTTGAAAATCTTATCTTCTATTCTCATCTCCACTTTTTTTGTCATTTTTGTTACTTTTACAAAAGAATTGTTGGCAATGGTTAAAGGTAACTCTGGTATTTCATTCCACTTTTTGGGAGACAGAATATGATAATTTGTACAACAAAAACTAGCACCTATGTCAACTAGGGCTATCCTGTTTTTATTTTCGATGATGATTTTAATCTTTGTAGCAATGGGTAAATCAACTAATACCTGTAGTCTCTTTACCTTTGGCTAAGATTTGAATATTATCATCATCCCTTGAGGTTCATCTTCATATATTAGAACATCGATTTTCTGTCATCCCAATGTTCTTCTTGAATCTATGGATGAGCTATCTATTGATCTTCTACTAGGTTTACCTTGTTCTAGTTTTCTTTCTTCAACCTCAGATATCCTCAAAGATCTGGAAATGTTGGGTTCATTTATGATCAATTTATTTCCTTTTTGTGTGATTTGAGATGATTCTAACATTTTTTGATTCCCTTCCTGATCCTTGAATACCCAATTTCTAGGCCAAGTTAGCCTTTTGTGTATATTTATTCATTTTGACTCTTGGTCTGTGTGTATTGTAAAATCGAACAAATGTTCTACTCCAAATTCTAATTACCCTTCTATTTCCTGAGTAACCATGTTTTTCCCAATCATTTGTGTAAATTCTCAAACTCAAAGTTTTTGTTATATGAGTATCTTTAAGATCTACACTTAATTTGGGCCATACTTTGAACCAAACTGGTCCTTTGTATAAATTCGCTCTTGCCCCTCCCAAGATGGATTTTTCAAACTGTCCTATAGTACTTGCATCTACTACAGCGGCAAGTATTGGGAGATCTAATTCTTCTCTCACGAGAGGTAAGATTCCAAGTTGCACCAAGCTATATTGTACAAAATGTTTCTTTCTTTTGATGACTTCCTGTATTTGACTCATTTTAACTAATGAGATCAAAAACTGCCCATTGTTAGTGGCTTGCAATTCAACAGTAGTTTCTGTTTCAAATATATGAATCACTTCTTGATAAGGAATCCAAATTTTGTTGTAGACACGTAAAATATTTATAGAGGGCATTTTCCACTCATAGCAATCTCTTGAAAAGGATGCTGATTTTGTATTAGATTCATGTAATTCATGGATGCCTTCTACATTTTCTTCTTGTAGTGCTACTAAATTAATAACATTTGATTCCTTATTAGACATCATGAATAGTCCAATATCATGGAATTTTTGCCATACTTGACTTTCATGATCATTGTCAAATTCAAATTCTATATCTATTTCTGAAGATGAATCTTCCGAATACTCTGATTTAACTTCGAAGATTTTCTCATCATCTGAGTCAATCTCCTCACTCATATCGGTTCAAATTCTAATTTTTCATGGGTGTATAACAAGGCTTTTATAGCAGGTTGCCTTGTTTTCTTCTCAGGGCATGTTGTTGGGTTATGACTTGGTTTTCCACATAACTAACAAAATTTACATTGAGATAGAGGTTTGCCTTTAGAACGTTTTGGGTCTCTTCCATACCTATCTTTAAAGGCTTATCTCCTTTCTTCCAAGCTTCTAAGTGGTCGAACAAATCTGTTGCTAGGCTTTGTTTTTTCCTTTCTTGGATCAATTGCAGCTTGATGGTACCTTGTCCATCTTTTGCCCTTGTTAGATGGTTTGGAACAAGATCCTCCTCTGTATAAGGCTTGTTTCTTCATTGATTCACATTTGATTGGTTCACAACCATATCTTTCGGCTACCAATTCAAACTTATTGCAGCATTCTTCTTACATTATCGGTATCTTTCCTACATCCTTAGAAAGTTTTCTTTCCATGCAGTATAATCTGATACAATGTCTTACTACTTCAGCTCTAGAACCTAACACATCTACTATATTTGGATTGGATAGCATACGTTGTTCCAAGGCTCTTTGGGCAACTACTCCCCATTTACCTGCGAGTTTATTCCAAAATATGCTCAATGCGTATTTCTGATCTTCAAAGCTTAACTAATAGTACCTCTCTTTGAATTCACAGAAATATTCCTCGTATTGGCACATATCACAGATCTGCAATTTAACTAAGGCTGCTCTTGCTTTCTGCCTTTGATATCAGTCTACATCTATGATGGTGGTTCCAGAGAATTCCCTTTTTAATATATTAACAAACATAGGAATTACTTCTTCTAGATTTTGGACATTTTCTTCAATCACCTGATTGATGGGAGATCTTTTACTCAACTCATCCCAAAACTGTTGAGCTATTCCCTGTAAACTGACTGCTACGTACATTCATACCTTTTCTATAGTCTAGTCTCTTCCTCCTTGGAAGGTTATGCCCATGCCTCGATGGTCATCTCTATTTCTCTCTAACAATTTATATTAAGATATGCTCCTTGCAAAGATACTGGTTCCATCTTTCCATCTCTTGGAATAAACCTATAAGGGGTTTTCTAAGGATACTTTAGCTTATATGATTCTGCCAGTTTGTGAGCTAGAATTCTCAAGCTTTGGAGATTATTCGGCCATTTTTTTGATGATTTAATTACTATTTTTGTGGCTAATCTCTTATACGCTTGTTCTATCTCGATATAGAGCTTTCTCCTAAAAATCTTAATCTTCCATCTAAGGTTTTTGAATACTCTGCCCTTCTTATGGCCTTTTGCCTAAGGGTTTCTTCTACTTCATCCAACCTCTTATTGAGTTCCTGTTGAACCTGAAGTATGTCATCCTTAGTCCACTTCTCTTTGTCTAGAGTATGCTGTATATTTTTCTCAGCATTCCTTACTCTGGAGAGTAGATTTACTGGATCTGGATAGTCTTCTTCCTGATATCCATATCGAGGAGTTCTGAAGACTTCTTCTTCCCTTCTGGGTTGGGAAGAAATAGAGCTTTCTTAAGGTCCAGTGAGAATAGATTTTTCTAGCCAGTTTCTAATGTTTCCTACATTAGAAGAACCTTAACTTTGATCTTTCCCATTTCCTTTCTCTGGCTCAACCATTCTGTTGACCTAAGGAAAATTCACTAATTTTAGTGAGTTTTCAGTCCTTAAACAAAGGCTTTGATACCAACTCCAAGCACCACAATGATAGTGAAGTGTAGCTAGTGATTTCAAATTTTTAGAGTGATATATGCAGAATATTTTAATTACTATCAGATTCGCTTGACATGATAGTATATGAGGTAGAAAATGGTTTAATTGGCTTTTTACCTTGCTTCCTCATTTCTGCTAGTTGAATATGTGGTTTTATCTCTCTTTGTTCGGGAAGCGCTTCTTCTTTTTTAATCTCCTCTTCTATTGTAATTCTAAGAGATATTTTTCTCAAAGTGTCTCTTATTTTTATAATAGCATCAAAGATTACTTGACTGATGTCTTCTTCAGCCAGTATATTAGCTAAATCAGTCAAATATCCTTCTATAGCTCTAAGTCTCTTCTGTTTTGATCTTAGTTTTCTTAATACACTTCTAGGCATGGTTTTAAGATCTAAAAAAGACTTTTATAGAGGATAACAAGATCATCCTAAAAAAGTTAAGATCTGATTTGCAACATCCTTAATCAATCTCTTAATCCACCTACGATGTTCGCGGAAATAAGCGATGATTCGGATTGCTGCTATATCATTTCTTTGAAAGTTTTTAGTTTTACCTTCTATATTTTGATTAATAGTTTCCAATTCTTTCCTAAAATCCTTTAAGGTATTTTAGAGAAGAGAAATTTTTCTATGCATTGTTTTGTTAAAAACGTTGAAAGAAATTGATATAACAACATATACCTGTCCACCATGCTTGGTTGGAGAACTGTGGTATAGGAACGCAAGCACTTCAAGATGAAACTCATTGAAAGCTTCCAAAGAACCTCGAGAATTTTGAAGAGGATTTTCGAAAAGGTATGAAAGTGGAAGTGTAAGTGAGAAAGAAGAAGTTCTGCTCTGAATTTGGAATGTACCTAGTAATTTCATAAATTACAAATTAACCTTTACATTTTGGATATTTGTACAATATATATTGTAAATTGTTATATGTTGTAAAAAAGACCCTATTAACAACTAGACTCAAACTAAGATTAATGATTAGGGTTTAAAATACAAAATAGAAAATTTGGATGATCTAATTTATAAAAATTCTTGCAAATTAATCCCTTTAACCTTCACATTTTTTTTCATTTTAATCCCCATTAATCTCTATTAAGATTAGTTGGTTAACAAGATTTATTTTGCAATATATGGTAACATAAAAGGTTTATTTTGCAAATATCTAAGATATAAAGATTAATTTATCATTATGCAAAGTTGTAAGATCTATTTTGCAAATTTCAAACTAAACAAGTGAAATTTATTCTAATTTAAAGCTCTTAAATATAAGTGCTCAATATGCATAATTACTTAATAAATTAATCAACTTGATTTACTATTAAGGGCTTAAGAGTAGTTTTTAGGATCATTTGTAAATATACCTATAATATTTGATTGATATTGTAAATGTATCCCTGATGTTTGGAAAATAGCAAATATACCTATATTATTTTATATAAATTATAAATATACTCATTTTTTTAGGAAACCATCCTACTCCATTAAAAAAATTTAAAATTCTCAAATCCCTCAAGCACTTCTTTCTCAAAATTATAGTTATACCCTCACCTTCTCATCTCTGTGGAACTTCTAAGAGTTTCTCAATTATCTTCAACTAGTGTTTATAAAACTCAATCTCCAACCAAACAATAACTACAACCTCTTCTTCTTTATTAATCTTATAGTAGTCAACTTCTTCTCTATAATCTTGACAAACTTAAGGCCTTTCCCAATACCAAGAATCAATGGTTGATTGAATTATGATGGGCATAGCCATGAATGATTACCATCGCAATACTTGTGAGGGTCACAAGCGGCAAAGCCCAGAAATTTGGTGGTTCATCACCAAGTAATGATAGAGCATTTATATAGTCAAATTGATAAACTTCCTTGAAGCCTTGAGATATGGTAGATTTTATTAAAAGGTGAATCATGTAAACAAGCTTCTTCCCTTACCCCTTCAGAATCCATTATCAAGTATCCATACAGCAACATTTTAAAATGAAATGGATTGCTTCACTCTCCCTTCAAGTTCCAATGCAATATTGTTGATATCTGTATTCAAGACAAAAGAACCCCACATCATTGTTGAATTTCTTGGATTGAATCTAGAGCTCTCTTGAAGCCTCCCATGGCCACTAAAGCAAGATAAGAATTTCAACCGGCTTGATATTAGGATGGACATCAAGACAAGAAAATTCCTAGATTTTCCTATCATACTCATGCTAAAGTAATCCCTTAGGGGTTGGCAAATTTAGAGTTGAGGAATAATTGATTTTGTGTAACACTTGAGGTGTTAAAAATGAGGAAACTTTTACAAATTTTTTCTTGAATTATCATTAGAGGTCAAAATGTATATCAATGTATTAAGTTGTGAAGGAGTTGTTATGAAATTCCATGTATAGGATGATTATATACCATTCTAGTTGTTAAGTTGAGCGTCCATATTGATTATATTCATGTAGGAAGAAAATGTTAAAGTTAATTTGTGATTAAGCACTAAAGTATTTTAAAAAGAAGCTGGATAGGAAAATAATGTCACTTTTATCCAATTTTCAGCATAGATAGAGGATGATTTAAAAAAATATTCAACAAAAAAGTTATAATTCTTTAAATTATATTTAAATTTCATTAAGAATCATATAATTTAGATATCAAATAAGAAAGTTGGAGGTAAAATACTACAGCTATCTCTAGACCCTCATATTATGTTGGAGTAAAAGGCATCACTTTGAGGTCAAACAACTTACAATGGAGGCTAAATAAAAAAAATTAATCAACATAAAACTTGTATATCTTGAAATTATATTTTTAATACATCAAAAATTATATAATTTGGACACCATATGAGGAAGTTATGACTGAAATACCAAAAATGCTCCTGGAGAGCAACAAGTTAGTGTCGTGACACTAATTCAGAAAAGGAAAAATGGGGAGCAAGTTAGTGCCGTGATAATGTGCTAAGGCACTAGATTTGGTTGTGCATTGGAGCACCCAAAAATGCAACCTTTTTAAATATTTTTACCCTCATTTTCTCTCCCATTCGAACCTTCCTTCCCTCTCCCATGCCCTAGCTGCTGCTGAGCCTAACTATGCCCCATTTTCATGTCATTTTAGCTAGGAATTGACTTGTTTAGGAGTGTAAACCCATCAACCCTTTATCCAAGCCTAAGTTTCCTCTATTTTGATGGTGAAAGGAGGAAGAAAGTGTTGCTTTGTTGCAAAGAGTGGGAGATCTTTAGAGATATGAGGATGGAACTTCGCTTAAGGGTGGAAGCTACACATGAATTGCATGGTAAGTTATTTTTCCCCGATCGAATTGATAATTTCTGCTTGCTATGGTTTCTTACATTCCATGAATAGTAACTTTTAGGGAAAATTGATATGGGTTGATGTGAGAATCATGGAGAAAATGATTAATTGGTTAACTATAGTATTTTGGGGATGATTTGGACATAAAGAAATCTGGGTATGTTATTGTCCATGAAATAGACAACAGTAGAAATAAATAGTAAACAAGAAAATTTATGTATAATGAAATTATGATCAAGAAGAACTCAGAAACTGGATAAGACAGCATAGGCCAACTATCTATTCCAAATTTGATTTAAAGTCAGGATATTGGCA
>JAYJMB010014641.1:7527-22679 GCA_036873735.1 Pouteria campechiana
TCCTTGCAATACTTTTCCACTACCTTCCATGCAATATTTTCCTGAGGTCTGTGGTACTGCAAATTTTATTGCGATTGTATGGTGGTTGCTAGTGCATTGAATAATTTTCATTATGCTATAGAGTGATGCAGATCATGAACACACCAATTTATTTTCTCTCAAAGTTTTTTATTTATTTCAAAATTAAGACAAAAGGTAGAAATAATTAAAAAAATTAGAAAAATCAAAAAACAGATGAAACAACAGCACATAATAGAGGTTAATGTTTGAAAATAAAGTAA
This sequence comes from Pouteria campechiana, assembly GCA_036873735.1. NCBI lineage: Eukaryota > Viridiplantae > Streptophyta > Magnoliopsida > Ericales > Sapotaceae > Pouteria > Pouteria campechiana. Next base: position 7,809 of record JAYJMB010014641.1, read on the forward strand.
ATAAAAGTGAAATAAATAAATTTTAAATAAAATAATAAATATAAATATAAATAATAATAATAAATTGTCCATAAAGTAACTATATGTCATATCAATTAAAAAGGTAAAAGACAAAGAAATATTTCATAATCTCTTTTTAATTACCAAATACATCCTAAGAAATGCCAAGTTAACATTGAGAAGGGCATGCTTTATCATCTTCCCTGAGGGGATGGGTGCCCCCGCACATGGACGGCTACAGTGAAAAGAAGTCAACCATGTTTTCTGCATAGTGGATCCCATGATTGGACAGCCCACCTTAGTTCACATTTTAGATTTTTCTGACTGCCCCGTGTATGAGCCTTCATACTCTGCTAGAGTATAAAATAACTTCTATTAAAAGAACAGACTCCCATCCCTCTCTCTAAGCTCATGTGGCACCTTGTTCCTAGTTTTAAATCCCCACTAAAGCTTTGCCAATCAGAAACTCATGCAACTCCAATCTATGTAATTCTTCGGCTCTTTATACAACTAAACCAGGACTCTAACTTGGACCGTATAATTTCGTTTTGTTTTTTTTCATGATTTTCAAGTGCATGTGTATCATTTACAACAGCCCACCAGAGCATGGAAGTCTGTCCTTTTTTGATTTTCTTGGTGGAAGCCTGGAAGAAGACCACAAGAGGGAGGGACAGACACCAAGAGAAGAAAAAGAAAATAAATGTTAGGGTGCAGCAGGTGTATTGTAAGGATATTTTACGGCCATCTTTTTCCATGCCAACCTGTCACATGGGTTGGGTGTAGCATGTTCGCAGAAGGTGGTCCACACCATGATAATGGACCCATGTCAACAGAGATAAATAAATCATAAATGCGAGATTTTAGTGTCTCCGCGCTAACATTTTAAAAGATTAGACCTCTAAGTCGCCCCCTCCGCGAGTAACATTTATGATTTAAGAGTTAGTCGTAAAAAAAAATGAAATTAATTATGTAAATTAGATAAATTTCTTTAACTTGTTCTTAATTTAAGTCATATTAAATTATATTAGCTAGTTTAATAATTTTATTAAAAATTTTAAAAATAGCACATCTTGATGTAAATATGTATCTTTTTGACGCAATAATATAATTGAAATCTTAGTTTACTAGACTGAATAGGACTTAAATTAGGCTGGCTAGAGAGCAGTTTTGGGTTGAATCTAATAAGGTCTTAATAACACTGGTCACATCAAGTATAAATTGATGCCAGACAGGCCAAAAGTGAAGAGATAAGATGCATTGAGCGATGCATATGCCTAACTTGTATGGCAAGTGGTTCTCATGAACGTGCTTCGAAATTTTAGGTCCGAATTTCTAAGGCATAGGAAACTTTTGCAATGGCATAGTTGACTGAGAGATTACACTTCCTTGGAATTTGGACAGCCAATTATATGTTACCTTGGTCAATCATCCAAAAAGCAGATTATCCTGATGAAAAATTAATCTTCATATGGAGTATTAAAATACCATGTAATAGAAGAGATGCTTGGTTGATTTTGAGCTATTAACATATAAGAAGACTCCTGGAGTGACTTGGCTTTTTGGGTGGAACCAGCCTACATATATTAATATCAAACGCTCGTTAAGCAGCAGAAAAGACACTTTTGCTAAATGATTTGGATAGATCAACATACGTCCCAAACGTCCCAAACCTGACTAACCCCAATATTAAGATGTCCGTGCTGGTGTAAATGGTGTGATAGCTAGATTAGCCCAAATTGTGCTACTTTTAGCAAATAGATATTTGTTACAGTAAGTTTGAATTGTAATCACCTCTCAGGTTTCTTAATTAGCTGATTAAAATTGAATACACTAGGTTCACGTTGTATCCTACGCGGTAAATTAGAGAGGCTGTTGACAAGTGCACATCCAATGATCTGCATTGGCCACTTAGATGCATCAATGAAGCTGATCCAACCATCCAAATCCTCGGTGTAGAAATTTGGAGGGCACCATGTAGAAGGACTTGGATAGGTGAAAACCCTTGAACAAATTCTTCTAAGCTAGCAAAGGTGTTTCTATGAAATGGGTTCACTTGAAGATTATACCAGGCTAATCGGTTGGTTACATCTATGATCAAACAATGTTTTTAGGAAGCAATAGTACAAGGAAATTCAATTTTTGCAACAAAGTAAATTATTGTCATACACACAAAAATGGTTAATAAAAGCTTTTAGCAACAATAAATATTATCATTAAAGTATTGTTTGGGTCACACCTAAATCAATCTTTGGATAATCCCAAATAAGAGTCAGACAAGACAAGTAAAATGTTAGAGGACATTGGGGTAGTTCCAGTGTAAATACCTTGACACTCAAGTCAGTAATAAAACTTTAAGAGAGGCTATGTGGAATATAAAGAACTTATTTAAGTTGTACATACTTAGTCCTCTTATAGTTGTGCTTAGGTTGGTGGCACATATTAGGGATGGATATGACTATGCGAGCTTCCTCATGTAAAAGGGATTTCAAAAGAATATGCTCTGACTCTAGGAGTTTATTTCGTGTGTGTGTATATATATATATATATATATATATACACACACACACACACACACACACACACACACACTCCCAAATTTTATAGAAGTCCTTCAAGGAAAGGCTTCGGTTCCAGGTGGTGCCATGTTAGACTGTAGGCAGAAGGATCATTCTTGGAAAGGTTGTCTATCCAGGGTGGAGTCTGACGTAGCTAAACTGTTAACTTTTCGTACTTATTCAAGATTAGGACTCTCTAACAATTATTTTTGTAAAAGTGATTTTTTGTAGTATGGTATGATCTTAAGTCACCTCATATTCGGGTTTGGCTCTCTAACATCCATGTTTTAGTTAAAAACTAATGTGAAAATTCCATCATAAATTAATGGATAACTTGGATCTTAGTTAGGTGCACCATGCAAGTTTATTTAGTTGCATTTTTTTGGTTATGATTAGTTATACCATACATGGGTTAACAAAGCTTTAGTTAGTATCATTGTAAAGTTTGAAAAGGTTTATTGGTTCGATAATCATTAGAGCTGCAAGTAAGGTAGTTGAATTGATTATGAACTTCATCAGGCCAATCCAATCAAAATGTGATTCCTGGTCAGAGCAACCCATGGACAATAATCTAGCAATGCCAAGTATTTTTGCATCATGTGTACTTCATTATGGATTGAAACCTTTTGCATGAATGACATTTAATGCACATGAAATGGGAGGGGGGAAAGTTTCAAATGGTAGGTTGACGGTATGAAGAGCACAATCAAATCCTTTTCCCAAAGAGAAATTCTCATGCTGAATCATTTTCATCATGCAACTCCTGAAGTTTTATAATATAATAGTTTAATCAAATTCAACTCGACCATCATATTTAATACTATTTATTTAATTAAGATATCAAAATCATCTTGATTGGAAACTTATATGGGCTACATTATTCAAAAAAAGTATTTCAAGTAATCTTATTGATTTTAAATTTATTGTGGTTTATGTAAGTCTTTAATTGAAATAATTTTTGGTATTTTGACTAAACAAATGATACAAAATATGATGATTGACTTAGATTTGATTAAAATATCAAAAACTTAAGGGGTTGCATGGTGAAAATTATTTCACATTGGGCAATCCCTTTCCTGAATATTGCATCTACTATAAAGGAAAAACTATACTTTTTGAGGACTTTGGGCCTCAATGGATTGTTGGCTTTGGAACTATAGATGGATGGGACTAGGGTTTGACTATCAACATGAAAAATTAACATCTTTGTTAGCTGCCAATCTATCTATATTTGTATGGGACCAAGATTGTAGACCGGTAAGTGTTGGGTTAACATTGGTTACAATTAAATATTTGGAAGATGAAAATTCTAATTAGATGGTAACATTGGCTACAATTGAAGATTTGGAAGATGAAAATTCCAATTAGATGGGTAAGTGTTGGGTTCATATTAGCTAGCATTAAAGAGGAAATGAGGCATGCTATGAATTTAGGACCCCTTTTGCAAACCATTTCATTGTATTTCTACTATCATTAGTAATTCGAAGAAAATAAATAAATCACTTGGGAGTTGCTGATTTGTTCATCTCCTAGTAGGCAAAAGCAGTGAGGTGTTTGCTTGGAAAGAGCAAAAAGAACAAAAAGGTAATAATAAAGGATAGATAAGATAGGTGAAACTGCTAAGAAAATAAGAAAGCAATGTTAGTTGTAAAGTTAATAAAGATAAAATAGATAAATAATGATTACTATAAATATAGATGATAATAATTTTAAAAAAATATTCTTAGTAAGCATGATAAAGTAAATGTTGGAGGAAAAGAAAAATAGATGACTAGAGGAATATACCTTACATGTATCCCTATGCCTTTGCTTGTACCCAAACAGCCCCAACTTGCCACATCTTCACCTTGATTAAAATATTATCTTCAATACATATTTGAAATGAGAATATGGTCTCTATTATCTTTAATAAAGAAAAAGGAATAAAGTAAAAGAAAAATGTCTTTTGTGAATTACATTTTACCATCCTTAATGCTGGTACCCTTCCTCTCTAAAGGTCTAGTTGGATAGAGTGAATTGGAAAAATGTTGCATTAAAAAGAAAGTATATTTGAAAAATGGAGTAGAAGATGACATCAGTAAAATAATTTTTTAATTAAAAAATGATTAAAAATATCAATATAGCTTTTTAATGAAAGAGTAAAAAAGAAACAATTATAATGAAAAAAGTGTATCAAATAACAAAAATGGCTTTACATAGCACCAATTTTGGTTGCGTTTAGACAAGTGTAGCCAAAACAATTCACCACATCTTTGCTATATATGCCTTATCGCAATTACCCAAATGCAGGCATTTTTTTAGTTTATTGCTTTTAATATTGTTTTATGACCATCTGCTAGAAGAAAAGATAGCCATTTTATTGGTTGCATATACTTATAAGTAGCAAATTTTTATTACATTTATTTTAAATGCAACCAAAAAATTGGCTTCGTAAAAAATCGTCATTTGTGAAAATAAGGTAATATGCAGTGAAAATTGTGTTTCATATAATCAAATACTAAATGCAACCAGAAATTTTTGCTACATTTAAACATAGGCAGCCAATAACTTGGCTGCAAATACTTAAACTCTTTGATTAAAAAATATAAAAGCAACCAAAACTTGATTGCGTTTGTGATTAGTACAGTTAAAAATCATGGTTGCATTCGATATAGTTAAAAGATTTGTTACCACAGGGGGCAATTATAATTATAATACCTGTGAATGCATTATGCATTGGGTAAACTCTGCCTTCCACTATGTAAATCATAGTTTTAATACATTATATATAAAAAATAAGGGTCACTCATATGTTGAGGTATCTCATGAAAAGTTGAATAAGTTTACAAATGAATGAAATTTATTAGAGGTAAATCACCCATGTTAAGGCATTCATATATCTTTTATTTCCTAATGTTAAACATTCTTGTAAATAAGAGAAACACAAAAGGCTATAGTCATCTTCCTCCACATACTGCAGCACAAGGCTATAGTCAGGCACAAAAAAAGAATTTTTTGCATGCAAGCTTAGACACTGGAAACCTCAGTCTTTTGCCTTTTTATAGCGAGCTTATAGAAGAAAGCTGAAGATGATCATCATTATGACTTGACTGACCTTTCGATCATTGTGAACTAGGGAATAGCTTCCTGTCCCTAACAGTAGCTTGCTCAAGTGAAACCATAGCAGCATTATGGATGCCATAAGAAAGAACTCCCACATGTTAGTAGGGTAGTATGAGGTTGATCAGATGACAATTGTTTAGCCCATCTCCAAGGTTGTAGAAATGAGACACCAACATATCCCCTATATAGCTAATGCTAATGCAATTTGAATCAAAAGGTCCATTGCTAGTTAGCTTATTTGCATCAGGTTAATTGGAAATGATATGGCACTCTCCCTGAATTGACTACTTTCTACACTCCTGCTTTTGGGAGGAAGCCATAAACATGTTTGGTCAGGCGATCAGTGTAAAAATGCATAGTTGATCTCTACGAGCAGCTAATATCCATAGAAAAGTCAAAGGTTAGGATTGTATCCATCCTACCCCTCCAAGGACCCTACATATATAAAACTTGCACTAGGTCATTAATGACAATAATCTAAGGCCATAACATTCGGATTTAGGAAATCCAACAAACAAACGGCTTTATGAGTTTCGATATCTTACATTTCATAATAAATAGAAGTACTAAATAATTTGTATTTACGACGCCAAAAAACCAATTGAATGGTGTCACATTCTATAAAAATAGCATTAAAGCATAATTTTATCTAAAAATATAATAAATAAAAGTTTAGCATTCTGTGTTATAGGCATGATGATTAATAAAAAGAATGCATAAATTGAAATACAATAATTTTCATAAAAAGAATTGAAGTGGTAATGCCCAAAACCAGAAGCAAAGAGAAGTTTGCAAACAATAGATATCAAGCAAGTATAGTTATGTAATAGACTATTCTTTGCAAGAGAAACAAGATACACAAAACTTATTAGTTGTATATTCTAAGAAAAATATGACTAATTTGACCTCCATAAAAGAAAATTGAACATTGCTACTGCATAATCTATTTTTGTTGTATTACCATGCCAATATAACTGATGATTGAGGTACATAATTGGAGGAAAAAGCCCATAAGATAACCCACTTGTGTCACAAAAGAATGCAATTTGTGCACTTTAATCAACTCTTGTACATCATTCGGTATGTTTTCCAATTGATCTTGTCCAAGGAAGGGACATAACACTACTGTTAACTGAGCTTTTACTGTTAAAAGAAATAAGAGTCACCACATTATAAATTTCACAACATCCCAAATAGTTGATCATGATGGACTCAGTCATTTATAAAAGAATAGAAGTAGAGAGCAATAAAATAAACTGAATGATTATTTCTCACAACATAAAAAAGCATGAATTTATTTCTATGATATAATAACAAAAGCAACAAAATCATTGTGTAGCATTTATTAAATTCAATACTCTTAGACAATATAGTAACCACATTCCCACCTACCCATCTCCCATTTGAACCCATAAGCAGTCCAATACCATGAAAAGGTAGTGGCCAAGTGTGCAGTTGAAGAGAAGCCTGGGTGCCTAATTAGGAACCTTTCTTTTTCACCAAAAGATGATGCTAGGATACCCACCATCCATGCTCAACCACAATAATAAATAAGTAAATCCTATAAAAAGGGTGACTAATCAGCTTGATTCAATTTAGGAACCTTCAATAAATGACACCTAGAAATCCAGAATAAAAATCAATATGCGCCATAACTAGAAATCCAAATGTCATCATCATTTTCAAAACCAAAATCTTAACATATCCACTACAATAAAATTAACTAGAACCAACAAATAAACATGAAATATAGCAGGGCAATTTTGCAATTTGAGAAAAATATTCACCTTTGGACCCCATTTGTGGGACGCTACTAGTCATCCGATTAGGCTAGCGAATGATCAATGACGAAGAGGAACAAAGCTTCATCCCATGGGATGGAGGCAAGGGCGAGATTGGGAGGGACAAGTGGGATGGGTTGTCTACAGTTATTACTAGTCATCAAATGAGGCTGGCGACCGATCAACAACGATAGATGAACGGGGCTACAACTCACGGGAGGGAGATGGAGGTACAAGTGGGACAGGGAGGGATGATTGGGATGGTGGGAGGGTGTTCAGTTGTCTTCTCTGTTCTACTATTGTTACTGACGATTAACTGACAATGAGATGAAAAAGGGGTTGTGCAATCTGCGAGAGGGAGGAAGATGGAGGCAAGGTCGAGATAGGGAGGAACGAGTGAGATCGTGGGAGGGTGTTGGGTTTTCTCCTGTAGGTACCGCTGACGACTGGCAAACGAGGAGATGAAAAACTAGTGTGACTTGTTGGATGGAGGAAGATGGAAGCAGGGGCGGCCAAGCGTGAATGCATTGAAAATTTAGAGCAAGTGGTCATCCCTTACACATGTGCCCTGTACATAAATAATTGGGCAGATCAAGTAGCATAACTACGTTGGTTTGGGCGTAGCAGTGTTGAACATGCCCAAAATGGGCAGATCAAGTAGCATAACTACGCTAGTTTGGGCATAGCAGTGTTGAACATGCCCAAAATGGGCAGACCCCATAGTGCAGCTATGCCATAAACATATTGTACTAAAATGTCTCTTAATAAATAAATAAGTAATATTTTATCACATAAAATGTACTAATTTTATCATTGTAAATTTTATGATTTTATTGAGCTCATGCATATCTTGACTACTTTGTAAACTTTAGTATTTAATATAATATGGTTGGTTTACATGGGAACTTGTATAGAATAAAATAAAGAATTTTGAATAAAAACTTAGAATGCATAAGATAAGATAAATAATGAATTAAAAAAGCTTATAAATATCTCATGGTCATTAATAAATTATAGCGCACTATACAATTGCATAATAGAAATTCATTAAATATATATTTTATCATCAAATAAATAAAAAATACATACCCAACCATATAAGAGTATGTCAATTAACATGCTTAAGATAAACTAAGATTTTTATTTTTTCTAAAATATCCAACATTTTGGTACTAAATGCAACCAGTATTTTGGCTACTTTTAATACCAAACACGACCATTTTGAGTTGGTTGCATTTAGTATTTGTTGGTCTTGAAGGTAAGGCAAACATCCAAGAAGGGATGAGTGAATTGAATACTTAAAATTATTTCTTAACCCCTTTAAGAGTAATCGTCCCTCTAGCAATCAATCACTCAATTAACAACACAAATAAATAAAACACAATAATTTTTATAGTGGTTCGAGTAAACACTCCACTCCATTCTTTTAAGAATACTTTTCTTGTGGTGTCTTGGGTTCTACTATTCCAAATAGGAGAAATACAATAGTACTCCTAGCACTCTTCTAGATTCTAACTCTTGGGGGTATGAATAAACAGCTCTTGTCTGCACTTAGACAGTCACAACTCTTATCAAGTTTATTCTCAACCATTAGTTCAAGAACCTTTATAAGAAATGAATATCAGAAATGTAAGCACAATAATTTCTTAGTAAGCATAGGGGAAAGTTCTCGAAAATTAAATGTAGAAATAAATGATTTTCTCAAAGATAATTGAGAACCTTCAAAGAAAGTTGAAGAAGGGTTGAATGCTAAGCTCTTGACTCTTGAAAGATTACAAAAGGTTTAGCTCAGATCAATAAATACTCTCGAGAAGATTTTGAATAATTTTTTCAATACTTTGTTTTGTTGCTCTTGCTCCAATGATGCTTTATTTATAACTACTTTGAATTCTAGTAGTTGGTAGTAGGTGAGCTCCATTAATGATAGAAGATATTCTGATTGGCATATTTTGAACTCTCTAACTTCTACTTAATCCTTATATGTTAAGATGCCTGCAACGCCATTCTTGGGGAAAATGATTTCTGGTTTCTTAATAAGCTCTGATCGAGGTTTACCACAATGGCTAATTTTTTCATTAATATAGAAAGAACATTATTAATGCTGAGCGAAGATCAACAATTTGTCTTAACCGTTACTTGTCTTTTACTTATGACAGATAAAGTATCTGTCCAGTTGTTCATAAGATAAAGTTTATTCATCTTCTGGTTTGTCTTTCGTGAGTAGCTAACATATCATCCTTTCCATTGCTGGTAGATAAATTATTCTTTCCAATGCTTTGTTTATTGAACTATAGAAGCTTAAATATCTCATTTCTTCAGTGCTTCATCTATTGAGTTGTCTATTGTAAGTAACAGACGGAGTGTTGGAGAGTAAATAAATTTTCTTCATTGTTTCGTCTGATGGATTATTTGTTATAAGTGATAGACCAAGCTTCAAGGTGCAAACCACTTTTCTTCATGGCTTTGTCTATTGGAATATCTGTTGAGTTTATCTTTGAATAGACAAAACTCCATCACTCCACTAGATAAACTTTTTCGCTCTGCTATATAATTCTTATTCCTCCACTTTGTTTGTTGATAGCAGATGATCATTGGCTTAACTATAATAGATGAAGTCTTGCTTCTGCCATATGATCCTTACTTCTCCGCTTTGTATATTGACAATAGATGACCATTTGCTTACTTATGATGGACGAAGTCTTTTATTCTACCACATAATGCTTTAATTGCTCTATAGGAAGATCGTCACTCCTTTGTCTGTTCGCATCAGACGACCATTGGTTCAACTGTAGCTTGTTTGTGATAAACAAAATTTGTTGTATGCATATTTTTTTGCATCTGTTAAATATAATCTTCTTTTTTGACAAATGAATGAAAAGAGTCGAATACTTTTTATTCATGCTTTGTGTATTAGTGATACTTAGTCTTTTGCTTCTTTATTTGCCCAAGCCTTGTTATCATAGAATATATTTTCTATACATATTTTTCTTAAGACTTGCAACTTGATTCTACATGCTAAAATCTTGACAACAACTATTAGTATATAATCTTTAATTAAGTTTTATTTATCATCGAAACCTTGCATACAACAATATTAAACGTAGTCAAAATGTTGACTGCATTTGCTATCAAACGCGGTAAAAATGTTGACTACGTTTGATATTAAATGCAGCCAAATGTGACCAACTTTGGCTGCATTTGATATCAAATATGACCAACTTTGGCTGCATTTAGTGTTATATACAGCCAAGTAAAAAATGACTGTATTTAATTAGTTGCATTAAATATTATTATTTTAATTATTTTATTTAATTTAAGAATCAAATCACATTATATATAACCTAATTCATTAAATGTATATTTTATCATTAAAAAATAAAAAATACATACTCAACCATATAAAAGTAGTTTAATTGATATGGTTAAAATAAATAAATTAATTTACTTATTTTTAAATATCAAATGTAGCCAACATTTGATTGTATTTAACACTAAATACAACCATTTTGGGTTCGTTATATTTGGTATTAAACGTAGCCAAAAATATTTCTATGTTTAGTATCAAATGCAGCAGCAAAAATATTCGCTACGTTTGATATCAAACGTAGCCAAAATTTTAGTTACGTTTAATACCAAATGTGGCAAATCCAAAATGGTTACATTTAGCATAAAATGTAACCAAATTTAGCTACATTTAGTATTATATGCAGCTAAGATAAAATGACTACATTTAGTTAGCAACAGTAAATATTATCATCATCAATTTTTTAATTTAATTTATGAATTAAATCATATTATATAAAAGCTAATTCATTAAATATATATTTTATCATAAAAAAATACATACTAAATCATATAGGTTAAAATAAATAAATTAATTTACTATTTTTAATGTACCTAACTTACCCAATATTTGGGTGCCTTTAATACCAAACAAGGTCATTTTAGGGTGGATGCCTTTTATGTATTACTAAATTTAGTCAACATTTAAGCTACATTTAATACCAAATGCAACTAAACCACAATCGCTACATTTGACGCCAAACGTAGCGACTGTGGTTTGGTTGTATTTGGTATCAAATACAGTCGACATTGGCTGCATTTAGTTTGCTATAATAAGTGATTTTTGGTGTAGTGTATTGCTAATACACTTTCTTCCTAATGCATCCAAATAGACCCTTAATGTAGTTGTAAAAATTAAGACTTTAGGAGCCATGATCACTCCAATACCTCTTGCCTTAGTTACATGGAAGTTCAAAGTAATCAATGTACTTTGCTATAGTTTGGGTAAAATGTTTTTCACCCAAAAGGTTTTTGATTTGTCACAGTCGCCTTTAGTGTATGGCATGGTCTGTCTTCATGGGGACTCTTACTCATTGAAGGGGTTTTTGACTAAAAGGGAAAATGAAAGGGACTATTTTGGAATATGCGTAATGGATTGGAAGCTATCGTTTTCTTTTTGTTTTATTTCCTTTTCTTTTTCAGGCTGCCCAACGCCTCTCCTTCAAACTACTTGCCTCCCTATAATGGCCTCCTCTCTACCATTTAAAGCTTGAGGTAGAATTAGCTTTGTAACGGTACAACACCTCCTACTCCTGTATATTTATATAGGTAATGATTAAATACAAACAGTTGTACGGTGTTTCTTTATGAGACCCATTTTGTATTTTGGATTTAAAATATATTAGACGGATTATATCTCCGTTTGATTATCTAATTTTATATGTACGGACAGACTCTAGGAAAGTACCTCAATGAAATCAATTTAATATTAAGTAAAATTGTTATCATAATTAGGATGTCGCGTAAGTTTAAAAAGGAGTATAGGAGATAATATATTGCTAATACACAAATTTCATGATGCATCCAATCAGACCCTTAGAGAAAATGAACCCAATTGGGGTAAACAGGCTGTTCTGTAAAAATGTCTCTCCCTTTCGGATGGCATTGTGCCAATTGCGTGAGATGGGATTCTCACCTAATCCTCAACAACCTAATTATGGTCCATAGCATATTGTAATCTTAACGTACATCTCCCTTTTCCCTATTTCCCACGCACCCTTTAGTGGTCCCTCGGGCATGGGCACATTCATTTGGAATAGACATTATGATTGGGTCTTGAAAAATGCAGCTGAATAGATTGATTTCAACAGATTCCCATCTAAGATCGTTTTAACTTTTTTCCTTTCAATGATACACGCTTTTTAAATTTTTTTTTGAGAAGTGAATTCATCAAAACAGAAGGTCATAAAAGAAAGATAGAAAAGACAAAGAGAATATAGCTAGAGGTCATTAATAAAGATATTAAAATACTCTGGTGTACTAAGAAAATGACCCAAAATCTATAAGAATGGCATAATATGATTCATACAACTAACCCCATTTAAGTGGAAAACTGTTTGTAATGTTTAATACCTCTATTTCTAGGCAATATGAAGTATTATCTACTTTAATCTTATCAAATCCCATTGGCACGCAGAGTGTGTGCGATTTTAACCCAAACCTCAAAAGGTGCCTCATGGTGACTTGACACAATTAACATTCGAATCTGTAATCCTAATTTATATTAGTTTTGAAACCAACTCTCTCAATATGACTTGAAATCAAGGTTTCGAATGTAAATTTAGGCAAGTCATTGTGAGGCGCCTTTGAGCTAAAGAGTTAGCTCAAATAAGCAAAATCGTGTGGCTTTTACTTGCTAGTGAAATCTGAAAAGCTCAAAGTGAACAATATTATACTATGCGACTCAAGTTATTATAATTGGTATCAGAACAGGACCCCTTTAGTATATATAGTTTGAGGATGAACCATGTGGAAATGGGTGGTCCTGTGATACCTTACAGAGCAAAGAGGGTAAGTGCCACTGAAAAGGCAGTTAGAGGACTGCTGTGGACCTAGCAGATTTCATAGTCGAAGGCAAAGGGATGGATTAATCCTACATTGAAGAAAGGAGAGTTTTCTTGATGGTTTAAGTGTGAGAGTTTGAGATGATATGGTATGACACATTCTAAAAAAACCATGCGTCGTTGTATGAGCAGCCCCAAAGTAGATAATATCACATTGTATGACCTAGGTTGTTACAGTAATGATGATAATAATTACATAATTATTTTCTTTTTTAAATTTTGACACAAATGAAATTCATTTATGTAGGGTATGAGAATAATGATTTTTTCTTTAATTTTGTCTTGTAAGTAGAGAATCAAGCAATGTGAGCATAGTGTTTAATTAAATTAGGGGTGTGTTTTGATGGGTGTATTAGAGTGTGTAGTATAGCGAAGAATATATTGAAGAAAAAATAAATTAACATGATGAGTATAATGTAGTTAAATATATATATATAATATGAATGATTAAAAGAATATTAATGATTAATTAAAAGTTAAGAATATATAGAGATAAATAATTAAAAAGATAAAAATAATAATTAAAAGAAAGGGGATGTAGGGTGTGTTTGGTAATACTCCGTTTGCTTAAAGGAACGATAGGCGTGTAACCTCAAACATGCTAATGCACAGGTCAGGAATGAATCCAAACACACCCTTAAGGAATATGTTAGGTCTTCTGCTAACAGCTAACAACTCCAGCTTTTGATCAGACTAATTAGCACCTTAATCCTACAATTTAAATTTGAGAATTGCTAATTTCACATAGTGTTTAACTACATAATCTACTTTTTAGGTGGAAGTTCAAAAAAAAAAAAAAAAAAAAAAAACAACAAACAATGCTACTTTTTTGCTGTAAAGTTTATAAGAAGGGCAACCCTCTTAAGCCATAGGGTTCCCTGACGGTTTAGCTGTAGCTTTCAATGCATGTTGGAAGCGTCTGAAAGATTCTCGTCGATGCTGTAGTTTTTGTTGGTGGCTGAATGACTTGGATTGTCAATACTGTTTGTGAACAGTACTTGCATTTAAGGACTGATGGGTATATCTCGTGGAATTTGTGGTCGATACGCAGTGTTTGGGCAGAAAATTTGCACCTTCCAAATTCAGATTTCCCAGCAAATTAATGTCTGTGTAATGCTGTACTGAAACTGAAACCCATTGGCTTGCTTCAAGGATTAAGTCATCCAAGTTTATACTTGAAATGTTCTTGTTTCTGCAATTGATAGGTTATCTGGCAAAAAGTGAACCAGCATTTTAAATTTTGCAATAATGGAAAACATATGAAATGCTAACCGCTTTTAATTTACCAACAATTTATTAGTTAAAGAGCAGTAAATATCCAAACTGGAACTGGAATATTATCAAATTTTCTATGGTAGTGCCTTACTCAGTCCTAAAATAATGCTAGAATGATGGTTAGAAGTTATGAATTTTTGGCTGAACGCAAGCAATCGAGGATTCTATTTCTTTTTCCTCTGCACAATATGAGGGTCTAGATCATTCCCTGCTTTGTTAAGTTGGTGTTACCTTTTGGGGTGTGTTTGTTTT
>JAYJMB010014641.1:22779-39815 GCA_036873735.1 Pouteria campechiana
AAAAAAAATCTGGAAAGTGAGTGTTCTTTGCCAAAAGCTATATGCATGAAAGTAAAAGTACATCAAATTGTCTTTTATTTCTACGAAAAATGGTTCCAAAAGATGTGGTGAAACATCAACAACAACAACCTTTTCATGCATTTTCAAATATCTGAAGAACATTGATTATGTACAAATAATTTTATGCCATATATCCAACCTGTATACACATTTTATATTGTCTACTCCCTTCCCCCAGTAACTAGTTAGTAGGATTGAAAGTTGAATCTGGCTACGACGGATTGAGAAATATATACTTTTGAACTTTCACTACTTGCTTGTGCTTGTGCTTGTGCTTTTCAGGGTTCTTTATTAACAAGTAGTAATGAAGACGACGATAATGATGACAATGATGATGATGATCTAATTTCTGTTGCTCCATGTTAATTTGTCCATGGTAAAAGTGCTTGGGAGATGTGGTTGTCCATGACAATGAAAGATATAATGACTTACTTATATCCAAGATTTTGGTTAGAGCATAAATCTAAGATCAAAGATATCATATGAGCTTTGGTGGGTCATCTGCCATCTTCAATGGCCAAATGCAAAACAGTAGGCTTCCCACTTTCTTTTGACTGTCTCTTTAATGAAATTCTTTCCACTCCACAAGTGTTAGAACAAAATTCAAGTAATCTTAACAAGGTGAAAAAAATTGCATGTAAAATTGCTGATATGTACCTTTTATACTGAAATACACATCCTGTCGCAATAAGATTATATGCTTAAATATGATCAACAACCTTCTTAGTAATTGAATATTAGGACTGGGCACTGGTGCTGGTTCTGTTTAAGGAAATCTTATCCTGTCAGTCAGTAGGAAGGCTCGGAATATTAACTATGTTTCTATGTGGTGCTGAGAACTATTACACTTTTGAACTTCTTGTCCATACGAGACTGACTACTTGTTGCTGGCTGCAAATGAATAAGGACCAAGTGGGAGGAATAGAATGTGATGAAAGGGCTTTTGAAATAGGTTCCAGGAAACTATCAATTAAAAGGTGAGGATGTAAAGCATGATTTGGACCACCACTTGATGGGAATAACAAACATTAAGATCCCAACCAATGCAACAAACTCCTAGTCAGAATATTGGGAAAATTTATACAGCACCAACATGTTTGGCATCTGATGTTGATTGCTAGCTCTTGCAGCTCCTGGGTTCTATCTTAAGGAACCTAACTGGTCCTTTCTATCTTTAGGATGTCAATTTGAGAATCAGGAAGATTGGTCGGAAAGCAAAAGATAAAAGTGAAATTCGAAAAAAAAATCAAATAGAAAAAGAAAAAATTGATATGACATGGTAAAGGTAATGATTAAAAATAAAGTAGATAAAGATAATAATTAAAAATAAAGTAGATAAAGATAATAATTAAAAATCTAAATAATAGCAAAAAGTAGAAAATTTTGAATAGTTAAATGTCACATTAATTAAAAAAAATAGAGAAGAAGAAAAAGTTATTTTCACATTTTCTTCTCTGTTATCAAAATAAGTTTTAAGGTTTGCTTAGATATCCAGACAAGAGGAGAAAAAATGAGAAGGAAAAAAAATAAAATTCTAAACTAAGGAGTAACAATTGAAAATAAAGTGAACGAATATAAAATAAATAGACCTTGTTGGACAAAAATATTTGGGTAATGATTTAATATATATATATATATATAATCATAAGAATGTAGAATTATTGGGCAAGTAGTAGGCAAGTAGTAGCAAATAAATGTTATATTCTAAAAAAAAAAAGAGCTAGGAAAAAAAGAAAAAGAAAATTTCACCCTTTTGCCAAATTGGGTCTTAGAGGCTGGACTTTCGGACCAACTGTAAAAAGCCTTGCCAATTTTTACTGAAAATCCTACAACAGATTAAACTTTCTAAGTTAGTCTAGCATGCCTTTTGGAACTCGACACACCTTTAAGATCTTGGCAGGATGCATAACTAAAACTACTATTTTTTTAATAATGCAAACATGGACAGTTTGAGTAATTTGACAAGCCCAAAATACACAAAACATGTTGACATATCTTGGTTGGGCATGGCACATAAGGAAATATATGTATCAAGCTGTATGCTAAATCAACTTAGATATTTTTGGTATATGTGCTGCATCAATTTAGATACTTTGATGTTGGTTGCTATCATAAGATCTGTTTAAGGTAGATGTTTTGCACTAAGAAGTCAAGGTGGGCCTCATAAATAGAAGCGATGGACACTCAATGCACCAACTAAATTTCACTATTCCTTGGGTTAGAGCCATTGGACTCCAACTTAGTGTTATCATAATTGGATTGTAATCAAACCGGTTAGGCATCGGTTCATAGTCCAAATGGTTTGATCGGAGAGTTTAGTTGGTTGAACCAATTTTTTTTTTTGAAAAATTTAAGAATTTAATGTAATATAATTTTAAAAAATCTAAACTATAGATATTTTGTATAATAATATATTATTTTAATATATTATTTTATTCTATTAACAATATTAAAATAAAAATTATTTTGACTATTAGACAAAAATGAGTTAGATCGGACTGGTCAACTGACTAATTTATAGTTGAATTGGTCCAACTGACTAATTCAGTCCATTTTTGATAACACTACTACACCAACTTTTCTGACCCAAATAATAAAAATAAAAATAAAGCACAAACCACTATAGTAATTTCCAATACAAGTGGTTGAAATTTTTATAATAAATATTTAGTTAACATTTGTATTCATTTCAGCATGTCATGATTGTAGTGTGCTTTACCAACACATTTGCTATTATTACATTCTAAATGGGTTGGACGGCTGAAAAAGCATTGCAAACTTATCTTTTTAAGACCATGGATTCCAATCATATTATTCAAAATTTTCATTTGGAAATGTTATTCCATTTGTTGATTCCCTCATCACAAATTTTACGCAGACCAAAAAAATGAATGCACTTTCAGAGGCTTAAATTGAGGTTAGGTTATTTTGAATTGACATCAACGCAATCTCTATCCCTACTTTTTAGGACTCTTAATATATTCTAATTCTAACTTTATTTGCAAAACTCTAACTTCATCTTAAAAGATCAAGTTGTACTTGATTTTGTGAATAAAATTTCATATATATTCTAAATTATCTTCATCAATTTTTTAAAATATAATTAAAATTTTACCAAATATCAACTTAAACTATTCTTAGTTTGAAATCAAGTTACATTTTTTTTATTCAGATTAGAAGAATCTCAAAATAGGTTAGGATTCAGATACCAGTCTAATTACAGCCCCAGTAACCCATTAACTCAGTTTCAATTTGATAACAAGGAAAGAAGTGAAAATATCTATTTGTGCTTTTCCCAAAATTTTTAATTAAGGTGACATTTACTCATAAAAGATGATAGGTCCATGATAAAACCTAGCCTTTTTCATAAATTATGACATTTTGCTTAGACCTATGCCATCCCTTATATTCACATCTATTTTCATGGGCTCAAAAACCAACTTCATTGAAGATTTAAATGGGGCTATAACAAATCAAACCCCACTAAACTGTCTGAAATTTTCTTTTTACCACTGCTAATAATTACGTAGATATTTGATCGAAATTATTTATAACATTTCAATTAAATAAATATTACTAATAATACTGATCAGAGTATTATCTATCATGTCTTTAATTTGTATTATATGTCAAATCACACTCCAAAGTATAGGACTACTTTATAGAAACCGATGCATTTGAAACAGGATTTGAGTATGAAAAGCGATGTTTATGTGGAAGATGTGACAGTGTGAGTGCTTTTAATATTTGTTTTAATGGTTGAAAAAGAAAGAACAGAGCGAAGTAGAAACATTCAATCTTTTTTTTTTTTTGTATCTTTTCCCTGTCACATATCATGGACCAATCCAATCCCATCACTGCAGCTGCTATCATCGCCGCACCGCGCACGTCGCGTGGCTGTCTCGCTCTCTCTCCGACCCTCTTTCGCTTTTCAACGATCGCTCTGTCGCCCGTTTGCTGCTGCTTGGCTGCCCCGGGCCCCCACCCGCAGCGCGAAACGTGTCTATCTGAGACCCCAACGCCCGTCCTTTCCATGCCACGTTTCAGCACGCCTCTCCTCCACACCTTTCTTCTGCACCCGCCTCCGTACGCCCACCTCCTCAGATGCCATCCTACAAGAAGGAAAGCCATAGCTACTTAGTTTTTACGGACCAGGTGTCTTGATTTCCTACCTAGCTCTGCAGGGCAGATATAGTCAGCAGCAGCGGAAGTCTGACTTCTAATTTTACGGACCAGGTGTCTTGCGTTCCTACCTAGCTCTACGGGGCAGATATAGCCAGCAGCAGCAGCGAAAGTGTCTGACTTCTAATTGTGCGAGCCAGGTGTCTTGCGTTCCTGCCAAGCTCTACGGGGCACATATAGCCAGCAACGGGAAAGTGTCTGACTGCTAATTGTACGGACCAGGTGTCTTGCGTTCCTAACTAGCTCTGCGGGGCAGACATAGCCAGGTCGATTTCGTTTCAACCTGGTATTCGTTCGGTCTGCCTGCGCGCCGACTTTACTCACGTGCCGTCCTTGTTTGATGCTCCGTCCTTCTACTCCACAGACCTTGCTAGCTATCTCTGCAATTTCGACGGTACATTCGGAATAAGTTTTCTTCTAGGCGTGCAATATCTGTCTTCCCGATTATCAACGTCGCAGTCTCCAGAGTATCAGAGTTTTTTTCTTTTCCAATGCTTGCCTTCGTATTGCTTTCACCATCTAGTCTCAGTCCCTGGCGAGGCGGAATATGCATCATAAAAATAAAATGTTTTAAATATAATTTAAAATTAAATATCATAGTGGATTACATCAAATAAAATTTACAGAAACTAAATACTTATTATGAATTTAAAAATTTATTATTTATATTCTAATTAAAAATAAATATGCAGTGCTAAAGGCACTCTAACTGTTCGTTATTTAGACAACTCAATGCTAAAAACGTACACTTGACTGGCATTTGTGGACAGCAAATACAAGGGTTCCAGTAAATTCAAATAAATTATCAAAATTACACGTAC
Organism: Pouteria campechiana; assembly: GCA_036873735.1. NCBI lineage: Eukaryota > Viridiplantae > Streptophyta > Magnoliopsida > Ericales > Sapotaceae > Pouteria > Pouteria campechiana. The sequence continues at coordinate 27,843 of JAYJMB010014641.1, forward strand.
CAGGAACATTGTCTTGATTTATTTTCCCGGTGGTGTATCATCAGCGGCCCACGATTGGACAGTTCAAAATTATGAATAAATAGCAATGAATGTTTTTTCCAATCATGAATCAGCGTACGACCTGATTCATATAAAAATTCTATTCAATTATTTTTGCATAATTATAAAGACACTGAAAATTCATTTTAACGGATTGGATGTCTCAGATACGAGAAATTTCGATATGAAAATCGCTGCACTTCTATCTATTCATTCCTCTTCCACATGAGAATCAATCGACGATTCTCGTCCGCTAATGTAGTTTATCACCGGAGGGCGATTTGGTCATTTCACGTCAGACCCAGCTTTTTCATGCCGGGGCGATACTCTTCCCCACTTTGAAAATACTTATACAACCACTACTAGATTATATACTTATCTAATTTAAATAATAAATCCACACCGAAAAATATAATAAAAATACTATATAAAGCAAAATTATAAATATTTAATTACTTTATTTTACACTAATGTTATCAAATTTCTCATTGGCTGTTCTACTTTTGAGAGTTAAATCAATAAGAAAAAAGAAAAAATGTTCTAAATTATTAAATTTAAATAATCTTGGAAGTACACAGAGAACTAGAGAATAGTTTTTTGATATTTTGGGAATTCGTGTCTTTATTTTGCCTTATGCCTGTGTACTGATTTAGCCGCTGTTCTGGAGCCTAAAAGGCTTATCGAGAAAATAATGCTCGCGTACGAGGAAGGGGAAGCGTGTCGAGCTGGTATTGGCTGGCAAAGCGCATGTGCTCATGACACTGGGGTGACGCAGACCATTGGCCGCATGCGTCGCGGTGGACCGTAGGTCGAGCGTTTGTCGCGTAGCCGAACGAGGATTCCCTGGTCGACAGGTGTAACTAGGGCTGGAAAAGACTAACAGCTGTTGCTTCTGGGTTCAGCAGAGCCTGTCTTCTACGAGTACGAGAATTTAAGAGCCTCTCTATGTGCGAAAGTTTACTAATCTGGCAGATTATACTGCATTGTGATTATTGAATTATCCTAGCACATGATTGTTTAATATTTAAAATGCATGAATACAATTCCGTGTCATTTGAACAGGATATTTGTAGATACGCATGCTACTTTTATCTATAATTATAGATATATTTATATTTTAAAGTAAAAAATATACTTATAAATTTATCAAAAAATAATTTTTGTTCGGTTTATAGGTATATTTATTAATATCATAAATAGAAATTATATGTATATTTGCAAATGCCCTCATTGAAATTGGTATATGAGCAAAAGGTAAAAATGGAGATTGGATTAATGCATTTTCTTGTCCACCAAAAATCATTATCATTTGACTCGAAACCTTCAGATGACAAGTAGTAAATTCACTATAGAAAGAATGGTAGAACATGATTTTCGACTCATGAATTATATAAAATGATACCCAATACATGGATGAAACCCTAATTGAATTATTCGCACCCCACAAATGCATTAGTACAAAGTCATAAAACAGGAGGAGAAAGGCATTTTGATGATCAGCCACACACCTTTCATGCAGTATATATTACCCTCACATCAAGTCGCATTCATCGACTTGAATAGATTCCAATCCAAAGGCAAAGGGAGATAAAAAGGTTGTCTACCCCACGCATCTCTCACCATCACAAGTGCTCTTTTGGCTTCTCACCATGCATCATGCTACTAAGCCGAATAAAAAACCATCTGTATCTGTGGGCGCCACATAAAAGTGGTTGATAGGAAACTTCTGTCATAAACTCCATTCATTGCTTGAATATGACCCATTGATTTTCTTTTCTTTTTCTTCAAAGTGATCTATGCTCGTGTGCACATGTCCACGCCTTGTTCCATCCAAAACTTTTTGTTCCCTCTTATGGTTGGCATGCATCAATCTGATTTGCTGGAAATGAGGAAGATTCAAAGCTTAAGTTATGGAATACAGCAACAAAAAGTTCTTCATGTTGGAACCTGTTAGAGACACAATGTGATCATGAAATGATCCCATTGGAGCGGATAAAAGCCATGAGAATCAACAAACTCTGTGTCCGTCACCTTTGGTGGTCGACATTGAAATGGAGCTTTGTGATTTATTTACAGAAGATTGAGAAAAATTCAAAGCCTAAGTCAAGTCATAAAAGAAACCAGTAGAAAGTTGTTGTCGTAGGCCAGACGCATTGTGATTATGAAGTGATGCCATTAGGACAGAGAAAACATAAGCATCAACGTGTACCAATTTTCTTTTCTTTTCTTTGTTTTTTGTTTTTTTTTTCTTTCTTTGTTTTTGGGTGGGTGGGTGAGGGGTTCAGAATTTTGGGGGTCCTAACAAATCAGTTTTCTGTTATTTTAGTAGTTCCTTATTTTATTTTAAAACATTATTTCTATTTAGAATTAATCCAAGTCGAAATATAAATAGGAAATTATATAATCTAGGACTTGAACAATTATAACTGTTTAAATTTCTGTTATTGATTTTTTTTTCTTCTAACGAGTTCCTTACCTTTCTTTGCTTCCTTTTTCTTTCTTCTTCTTTTTTTTTTTTTTGACTATATCAATTATCTGCATTTTTTATGTCCTAAATAAAGCCCTTGTCATCTCCTTCGACACAATTGATAATATGTGGAAAATGCCCCTCAGCTTGTTTCTATTAATCTATCATAGATTTGTAATTAAGGGCTCACTGAGTGCATCGGAGTAGATAAAAATAAAACATTGATCCTATATGATTGAAACATGAGTTATATAAGATGAAAAATTGGTCCTACAAAAGTTTCAATGGTGACGATTTAAGTGAAATGATGTATACAGAAGTTTACCTTCTAAGTGGTCATCAGGTGAAAAAGACTTGTAATGTTGTCGTGACTTATACCATGGCAATGCACCAGCAAAGAATATGAGAAAAAAAAGAACCAGTGGAATCGTATCTCGATCCATTTAATGGACCAACTCTCCCCTGAAATGTTGAGATGACAACCCTATTTCTGGTTCAGACCATAGAAAACAATGAGCATCACCTTGACGGATGATTTGCATCCAATGTTTCCAGCAATTACTTTCATGTTTCAGAGATGTGATCTTTTCAAACATGCAAAGGCATTATCTTCCCACTCTTGACTTTTTAACAGCATTTGAACTGTAGGAGGCAGATGGGGTATGGCCGGCTCATAAAGCGGCCACATGAGCCAACATCAAAAGACAATGGTCTGACTCAATCTAGCTGGAGCTGCAGCCCACTTAATGAATTGATCAGTGGAATTTCTCTTCAGCACTTGGGTGTTTGGGGTGGGCCAAAAACTACTCATGCTGGTCGTTCTATAACCTTGTGACACGTCTTCAGATGATAAATCTAGCTATGGAATTTCAGTGTTCATGCAAATATGCTTGTCCTTTTCTCATAGACAATTCTCTTATTAGATTTAGCAGTCAAGAGGGAAGTGTCTTATTGTCTAGGGCAACATTCCATGGGGTTCTCTATTTTGTCCACCCTTTCTTCCCATGATTTGGTAGTTCTAAATACTCTACTCATCCTGGAAAGGGTGGATATCTTGTTTTCCTTAAACCCCACATTGGTCATAATTTCATGCATCTGACACTCTCATTTTGTTTGGTACTGCTTATAAACAATGTACCTGTTGTTTTGGGGCAATAATGGCCCTTAGAAGTTATTGGAGTCAGGATCTAACATAGCTAATCTGCTAGTGGTTAAATTTATCTTGTATTATGATTTCCTAATGGTGGCCCCCCTCAAGGAGATATGTTTGAACTTGTCTCCTTAGTTTGCTTGATCTTTTGTGTTTACTTTTACTAAGCTCAATTCTCATGTAATGCTTTTATGAGAATTTACTTCTATTATTTTTAATGCATCTGGTTTGGATGATGCTTCACTATGCTTCTATTTGAATGACATGATGCTTCCATTTAATTATTGCTTTGTATTGCTTGGTATGCCCATTTGTTAGGCACTTCTGGTCATACTCAACGCTCTTTAATAAATGATGCTCTTGCCATGTGAATGCGATAGGGGTCATAAATGATATAACGTCCAAGCTTATATAACCATTTGCCATTAGGAAACATCTAGTTGTGAACATATGTTTGTGCTATGACTAACTTTTTGAAACTGTCTAGCAAGTGCACTTATCCCCATAAGTAAGGAGAGGAATTCCGAGACAAATGAAAGTTTATTGGACATTGCTACCACTCTCGTGTGTCAATCAATTTTTTAACATTTAACATTGCCTGTATTTGAATCTTGTGCATTGGAGCTTCTCAGATCGGAACCACATAGGGGTGCAACTTGGCCTCATGAAACTTGGATTTTCCTCAACCCTAACCCTAATCCTACTTGTAGATCTTTAACCCTAACTCTATTTTTGAAAATCGGGCTTGAGTTGAGTTTCAGGTTGGAAGTCTGGTTAATGAAAATCTAGTAACAACTTAATTGATTGAAATATCATTATTTAAATTGCTTATTTATATTTTGAACTAAATAAAAAAATAACATACCATTTAATCATTGAAATTGTACATTCATGTTTCAAAATTTAAACTAAATAGAAAACCACCTGTTCATATTTTAAACTAATGAAAAATAATACATCATTCAATATATATATATATAATATTTATTTTGAAATTGAGTTTGGGTTATTGCGGGTTCAGATTGACCCCAACTCTAGTTATGATAGCTTTAAATTGGGTTTAGGTTGAAACCAGGGTTCTTTGGGTTTGGGTAGGGAAAAAGTGCGTTTCAATACTATTCAAATTTGGATTTGATGGCGTTGAGTCCACTGTAGCCAATGCGAGTGACATCCGTCTAGTGATTTGCGGGGGCGCCCAAGAGGACCTTGAGATGGGATGCGCCACTCTATTAATCCCTTAGCAACACCAGCTTCACTTTTTCAATCAACATCAAAATGATTGCCTACCCCATTGACTCTCTATCTTCCTTAAGTTCCTGAAGCCTCAAGTAGAGCTTCTTGATGTCTGTTTCCATCAAATCTGAGATGGTAACTGGCTCCTGTGGAGTAATGTGTGCTTGAGATTGAGAAAGGAGCTGGCTAGATGCAAATGCGCATCACTACCGCTTCCGTGTGTCTCTTCCGTGCTCGGAATGGAAGCAAAGGTCGCTACAATTCTTTTGCTAGCGTTTCTCTTCTTTGGGAAGCTTTGTAGCTGCTTGAAGGAATCGAGAAATCTCAGCCATTGACCTGAGCCGCGCAGGAGCTTGTGTAGCGATCTCATCTGTCTGTTAGGCTACCCTTTATCCAAGTATGGAGGTTGTTTAAAAAGGGAGTGGGGGGCGACTACATGGTGGGCCCAACCTATGCTCTACTTAAGATGGGGGCAGATGCTTGGATCAGTTGAACCAACCCCTATCAACGATGTTGACTGCAAAAGTAGAGCCAAGGCTGAAAGCCATGAGTTGAGTAGTGGCTAGGTTGGAAGCCATGGAAGATACGATGTAGATCAGAGAAAAGAGGCTATTGAAGATGGGTGGCCTTAACAATGGGACCCAAGCCAACTCAGTTGGGTCCATTTCCCATGCAATGCCTCTAGTGACAAAAGCCCACATAGGCTATAAAAGTCATGAAAGAGAGATTTTAGCGGACCCCAATGGTGATATTGTTCTAGTGAATTTAGCGAGGACATGTAATATCATTGAAATAATGTTAACAGATAAAAAGCACTTCCTATTTTTTATTCATGATTTCCCCTTAATGTTTTTGTATTTCTCTGGCATGTATTTCTTTGGCCCTTCTGGGCATTATTATGCATGTAGATAGCTTGGATCTTTTTCCAACAATTTTTTCCTTAATTTCTTTTTGGTTTTTGAAATTTCTTTCTATTGCATGTTTGAGTTTCTAGCCATCTTTTTGAGGCTCCTAGAATTTCTTCCGATTGTAGGTTTGTGTTTCAGTTTTTTTGTTTTTGAGGCTTACAAAATTCCTCCCTATTATAGGTTTAGGTTTTGATTTTCTTTTTGAAGCTCTTGAAATGTCTTTTTATTGCATGTTTAGGTTTTTGTCTTTAAGTTTTATACTCTAGAATCTCTTTTTATTACAGATTTAGGTTTCGGTCTTTAAGTTTTGTACCCTAAAATCCTTTCCTATTGAAGATTTAGGTTCTAGTTATCATGTTTTGTGCTCCGAAATCCCTTTCTATTTCAGGTTCAGACTCTCATCTTCATATTTACTTTGAGAGAGGAGCAAAGACAACTATAATAAAAGATGCTTCTTCAATAAAAATAAATTCTTTTGCAGGAAATCTTGAATTTAATATAAATATTCAAGTGACATAAAATTATGATAATGAATATATTATAGTATAAACCTCTAACGAGAATATCTTGAAGCTCAAGTTAGTAATAAGACCTTGCTATATATATATATATGTATAAGAGCTTCTTTTTTAAGGTGTGTTTAACTAGTGTTTTTATATCTTGATCTTAAGTCAGTGTGGAGAAAATACTTTGCTATATTTTGGGACAATTGTAATTTGATGGGGTTTCCTATTTATGTAAGGATTTCGAATAGTTATTCATCCTTTAGTTTCTTTAGGATTCTCCCTTATAGCAACACTGATTCCAGACGCAGTCTTGCGGTATCATAGGGCAGATGGAGTAAGTCTCCTCTTGGAGTTAGGATCTAATGTGGCTAATTTGCCAGCTGTCAAACTTATCTTGTGTTATAATTTTCTAACACTTATGCATTTGATACTCTTTTATTTTGTTTGGTACTTCTTATAAAGAGCATATTTGTTGTTATTTGTACTCCTGGCCCATGGAAGATTTTTTGGTATCTAAATAGACAATTTTGAAAAGGAAATTTCAACAACACAGGACCTAAGTGTCGAAAATGGTGGACCGTTTAATTTTAGGGCATCAGCTCTCTTTTTAGGAGATGGATCCTGATTCAGCTCTCTTTTTAAGTTGGCAAGCATGTGTTGCTCAAGGATAGAAAAAATTCTTTAAAAAAAGCATAAAAGAGTTTAACATACAAGTCAGTTTGTACCAAAAATAAGGACCATTTTGAGGTCCACCTAAAACGATTGCTTCTTCAGTTGACTATAATCACGCATTAGGTATTGCTATTATTTGTTGTGGGAATCATTTTTCATTGCTACAAAATTAAAACAGACCAGTCGGGAAAACATTTAAATTCACATGATGGTATGACCAAATTTGAATTTTACTAAGTTTTATGCATGTAAGATTGTTGAGGGAATTGCATATGACCACCTTTCTGTGATTGTATTGTGCTATTTTTGCAATGGAATGGAACATTGGCACTTGCCAAAGCTCCACTCTCATGGCTTTCCTAGTTTCTAAAACCCAACCACCAATTCATCCCATCCAGATGCTCCGGTGGGTGTGATAAATAGATATAACGGAGAAAAATGCACCAAAGCACCACCCCCAGAACCCATGCCTAGCCTTGATGGATGGTTTTGAATCTCTGAAACCAAACTAAAGAAAGACCAACAAGATTGAAGTGTTGGAATCAAAAAATGTCCCAAATCTCGAGTTGGGTTGACAGCCATTTAGTGACACAAATCTTTAACAACATTCAGTCAGTTGTATGTCCCACTGCATTGGAATTTTACAATACTAAAAATGCCCTAGAAATACATTCGCAGCAGCCTAGATATCATTTTGGTGACTTTGATGTGCCATGTACCGAGAATTGGCTGCACATCTTTTCTGGCCAAAGTAGCTGGTGGGCATCGATTAACATTCTAATATTTCAATGCTCTTATTGAGATTCTTATCACTGATTATTTGGCAGATAAAATGTGCCGATCAACTTGGGGTTGCCACTAGCTGAACACGATCGTATCGTGAAAACGATATCTAACCATTTATACTGAAAAATCTACTGTGTGTGATTTCTATCACACTTCAGTGGCTGGCTATATATTCTTAATCTTCTTTGTGTAGAGTCCCAATTCAATGAAAGTGGTGGGAAGAGACGTTAATGGGCATGTCACCCTTCGCATCAGCAGACAGGACTACTTGAAAGCTTATGTGCTGTGTTCTTTTGTCGAATTGACTGTGAAATCGATATTAGGTTGTCTTAAAACCATTTGGGGCACATGATGGCCCCCTCGTTGTCACCTTTTGCATGGTCAGGTGTCGAAATGCTATTCGATCTTCAAGAACATGTGCTGCCAAATGAATGTAAAGATTCCCCTCTAGCTAGGAATTTTGGACTGTGGAAAATAGGGGGGCTAATTAAGGGGATATAAATCCTTTCTGAGAAAGGATTTATACTTCACAGCCAAGGTACTTATGCAAAAGATTTATACTCAAAACATACGAGATTTAAAAAGGATCAGATGCAGCAATCTGTGATTAACAACTGCTATTCATGTATGAGGTATTCGATTTGAAGATTTAAGATAAAAGATAATTAAGAAAGGTTAAGACAGATGTAAAACTGAGAAGAAGGTGATAAGAGCTCTAAAGTGAATAAAAATAAAATATATAATTTTTTTTAATTAAAAATAGAATAAATTATTAGAAATATAGATAGCAATGAATAAATAATAAAGATACTAGAATAAGTAGAGATAAATAGATGTTACATAAGAAAGGAGAGGGATAAAGAAAGGATACTAGACAACTTATTATTGTCTTCGCCAAGTAAATGCACGCATGGAGCTTTCCAAGATGGCTGCTTTATTTACTTATTTATTTTCTTTTCTGTAAATTCTTTCTTGTTTTTTACAGAAAGAAACCAGTGATGTGATACTTGCTGATTTGAACCTGGCACTCACCATTTTCAATACACCTTCATTTATGGTGCTTCCCAAAGGTAAAACATGATGCCGATCTAAAAATTAAGCAACCTTATTGCCTTTAAATAATAGATTAGGGTTTAATACCGACTGAGACTTTCCATTGCTAGAGAAATTTTTAATCAGGATTATGTCTTGTCTTTGTCTACTTAAATTAATAATAGTGTCTTAACATGAGTAAGAGAAATTAGTATTTAGTCTGAGGATCTACTATGATAATGAGAAAGATTTCTATATAGATCCATCCAAATTGATTGATAGCAATTAGGGTTGCAACTTAGGGTGGGTTCGCTTGAACTGTCTAACACAACTTGGTTTTGATAAGATTAGGTGTAGTTAAAATAAAAATTGAATATGAGAGATTGGATTGAACCCGTCCTGATTTTTAAATTGAGTTGGATTTAGGTCGATCACTGGGGCAACTCGATCATTTTTGACTAATCTCATTTTCCCACTCCTTTGATACAGAAACCTCCTCAACCTTCCATGCCTGATTCTCTAAATTCCTTCCTCTTAACCCAGTGTTGTCAATGATGTTGTTGTACGATGCATAGCTTGATCTCTACACAACGTCCATTCCTTTCCTTTACAAATATACTCTTTACGGCTACTTACCTTAGCTTATTGGAGGTATATCTTTGTTGAATTAGTATACTATTATTCTAATATATACAATTTTATGCCTTCCTTCAAATGTTTATCAAAAGAAAACGTAATTATAGTTTATTATGGCATGTTCAATGAATTAATCTCTTTTAATCCCTCCTCAAAATTAATTTATGATAAAAATTTTAAAATTTTAAAAATTATTCAATTTAAAATTTTACTAATAGAATTAAGGTTAGATTTTAAAATTTCAAGTAAGGTCGGAGATATATGTTAAATTTTTACGAATAAGATGAAGGTTTTACAATTGACCTCAACCTAACCTAACTTGAATGTGAGAATCGGAGCAATTATCCTAGGGCGATATGCTAATAGGGTGCCCTTATGCATTAGAAAATTTTGCTTTAGCCAATAATCCAATAAGAGGAGTAATTGGAGTTAAGGCCTTGAATTATTTTTTTTTTAGAAATATTTATCATAATGAACTCTTTAATATGTGACTCCTCAGGATTTGATGTTGCAACATGGGTTGGTTTCAAAAACCCACCTGGGCCTCTTTCCATCATAAAAGGAAAACAAGAATGAATAAAACAGCCAGCCATAACCCTTCAAGGAGAAAAAGGTAAGAGAAAAGGATGCCAGGGTAACCCTACGACTGATATGGGCCATGGGCTGTTGCTATCACAAGCCCAAAAACAGTGAGTTGGATTGCCTCCACAGCACAAAATGGCTACATCTGTTGGGTTCTTTGTTTTTTACTAGTTAAATAGGTTAGGTGAAAGCTGGAAGAAAATAGGAATGCGTGAAAAAATAGCACTACAATCCTCCCATTGAAATTTACATTGGCATTGGAGAATGAATGCAGTTTGCTGTGGTATGGTAATCGGGGAAGCTAGTGAGCCATAAGCTGTGAATGTGAAATCCTATCCGTCCATTTAATTTAGAAACTGATTTCAACTTCATAAGTAAAAGATGCTCAAATTGAAATTTCCGAATGGGCATACCAAAAGGCAGAATCCAATCAAACACGGTTGTGACATAACTTTAAACTTTATTTAAAAAAATGGACATCATAAAAGAGAAAGTGAAATAGGATTACGTGTGAGAAACTTGAAGAACTTTTTAGTTGTATTTTTTTTCATATTGCTTGTGGAAAGTTCCATTTTAATAATTATTAAAATAAAGTTGGGCACTTAAACTAGTTGGCCGGTTAGCTCAGTTGGTTAGAGCGGGTGCTATTCGAATCCTACATGGCCCAATGTAAACTCTATTTTAATAAAAAAAAATAGAAAAGAAATTTGCAAATATTTTTAACTGGGAGAGATGCATCTGATGGCCAATGATTTTTCTCATCGAAAAGATCTACCTTTCAATCATATTAAAGAATGAAAATTTAATTTTACTTAGAAAAATTACCCAATTGAATTTTATTTCCACATGCTTTATTAGTTTTTGCTTGTACTTTTGGCAATTTATGAAAATGGCTCTGAAAATGCATTTTTATAAGTAATAAATGAATGTGATATATGTTTACTTTAACTACCGTGCTTATACTTTCAACGATTTTTTTATCTATTTTAAATTTATTTACTTTATAATTAAAATAATCACCTGTACTGTTGACATCGTTTACATCTCTGTTTATATATCTCTTTTCATTTCCAATTGGTTGAAAAAAATTGAGGTGCAACCACTGAAACTGATTTTTATGACTTCGTGCTTAACTTTAGGTTAGGCAGAGTCTGTTTGGCCAGTATATGCTCCGGTTGGCCCCTGCTATTCGAGCCATGGCAAGCACATAATGGTGCAAATTAATGTCATTTGGGTTTGTTCGGCGTTTGAAGGGTGACATTTTTCTGGGGAAATCCGCAGAGAAATGGCTTTGATCATCCCAACACAATCCATATGTGCTAAAAGGTCAGATGCATAATGAACAGACCAGCTCACATAGGTGTCTTCAGCCAACCAATTATTAGCCCTATTGGTATGGATTGGCTAAAAAGGAGACTTGGAAATGGAGATTTAAGAAAGGACATACAACAGAGAGAGGTGCTTGAAATTCGACAATGTTCACATGGAATGCTGTAGCTGGAGATGAAAAAATGTACAACTTAAATAGAATTCATTCATCATCCCTTATATCATTAATTTAGTTAAAAATAAAAAAATATTTTATTTGAAGGCTTAGGTGTCTTATAAAAATGGAGAAAATTCTAAAAGATGCATATTTACTCTCGTAATGAGATGCATGTTTTTGTCCACCCAAGTCTTGAATTGAGATGATGTTTTAAATCTAGGTTAAACAAGTGGCTTCAAGCATAGTAATTGAATTAGATACAAAGTATATTTATCATAAGTAAACTTGTTCTCTTATGCTACTTCTAGGTGAATGACTTTGGGGCTTCAAAAAAAGATTTGTAATTTCATTGTTTTGGGAGTTCTAAAAAGCTAGTTTTATGGGTGGATGAGGAATTAATTTTTTTAAAAAAATGGGTATTTTCCAAATATTATAAAAAGTCAATAAAATGGTAGCAGCAAGTATCCATCTCATCA
>JAYJMB010014652.1:0-45741 GCA_036873735.1 Pouteria campechiana
TTTGGGAAACTAGAGCCCACCTTCACCTCCAAGGGCAATTTGGGGATGCCCACCTCCTCCCAAGGGGTAGTTTGGGAGACTAGAGCCCACCTTCACTTCCAAGGGCAATTTGGAGATGCCCACCTCCTCCCAAGGGATAATTTGGGAAACTAGACCCCACCTTCACCTCCAAGGGCAATTTGGGGATGCTCACCTCCTCCCAAGGGGTAGTTTGGGAAACTATAGCGCACCTTCACCTCCAAGGCAATTTGGGGATGCCCACCTCCTCCCAAGGGATAATTTGGGAAACTAGATCCCACCTTCACCTCCAAGGGCAATTTGGGGATGCCCACCTCCTCCCAAGGGGTAATTTGGGAACTTAAAGCCCACCTTGTTCATGTCATCCATTATAATGGGGCCCATGGTTTAATTTTCTGCCATAGATTTTGTCTTAATTCTAACACACTACCACAAATATAAGAGAGTTTTTCTCTTTTTTCAAGATGCATTTCCATTATCTGAGACCAAACAACATAGTTTGTTTTTGTAAGGATAAGGTTGGCATTGAAAGTTCCTTTGGGTTGAATAGATTTAATGATAATTTGAGTAGACTTTTTTTCCTTCAACCTTTTTTGTGCTCCCCACCCCCCACCCCTTTTTCCTTTTCCCTTGGAAAAAATTGACAAGTCATTTTTCTTCTTTTAGAAGAAACGACACATCATTTTTGTTCATCATCAACCTCTAGAGGGCGTGTGTTGATGCTTTAGTGGTGCATGAGGGTGCGTGAGGTGTTCCTTGACATCGGAAAAAAAAGTAGATTGCTTAGAAGTGGTTGAGAAATGCAATGGTGTGGACAATTTTTTGTGAATTTATTTTAAAATTGATTTTCAATTTTGAATGATAATGTGGCAGAGATTTTTTTTTGAGCTTGGATGCCTACTGGGTTTCCTTTTTTGTCTTTATTTTTGAGAGGTTGATATTAATGGGTTTTATGTAGGAATGCTTATAATAGAGAGGTTCGAGTAAATAGCTGTGGGAATGGTTAAACGAAAGAATTTTCTAAGAATGAGTTTCGGTCTCAGTAGCATTGTTGTTCAAAACAATGAAGAAATAAGTGTTCCTATTTCTTAGATTACAATGTTTATAATAGGCTCTTAATATAGACTCTTGATGTTACTTTTTTCAACATTAAGATCCACATATTATGAATTAAGGAACATATGGTTGAAGTGATGCATCATGGGCAACTTTGGAGCGGTGGGTGGTCAACAATTAATGCAGCCAATACAGCTAGTGCATGAGATCGTCATGCTGTTAGTTGTGGAATTATTCAACAAGTTTTTCAAAAAGCCTTATTTTTATCCTTTTTATGCTATAAAAATTTTCTAATTTTGTTCTTCCAATCTCTAGATTTTTATACCCAAACAAGCATTTTCATACCTACATCCTCAAGGGTATGAAACTTATGTCTGCTTACTTGGGCATACAAGCTCACATATTCGTGGCACTAACCATGTAGTAGGTTTTTAAGATAACAGGTCAAGCAGGGACTCAAGGGTAGCATAAGCACGATTTGTGACTAAGTAGTGCCATAAGGCCAAGAGAAAGTTGGGAGTGAAAGGATAAATGAGGAGCATCGCAAATGCATGCTAGCAGGGGTCACTCCTAGCATAAGCAAAGCCACAACTGAAGAATGGAATATCTGTAATAGACAACTTTAATAATTGTTACTAATCTAATGGTCATCTAGCTAGTGGAGTGTCCTTTATAAGTACATAAATAGGCATTGTAAAGATGGGGAATCAGTTCTGTTTTTTGGGTAATAAAGAAACGCATTTTTGATAGCCAGAGCTATCATTTGGTATCAAAGAGAGATTCCATCAAGATCGAGAGGCAATTGCTCAAGGGATACACCAATGGCAGGAGGGAACAAACCCCATGATAAGTGAATCTCGAGGGTGGAGCAAGACCTCACGAAGAGGTCAATACTGCCGAAATCGAAGGTCGCCGGCCTGGATCGCAAGACATCAAAGAAGGTATGAATGCTCTCATCTCTCAAATTAATTACATAAAAGAAAACTAAGGGAGGTAAGGAAACCCACGGGAAAAGGGAGAGGTATCGCCAAATCAGAGAGTTAGGTTGCTTGAATTAAGCCTAATTATACTTTGAGTTAATTAAACCTAATTATAATTAGTACTAATGATATCAATTTATGTTGATGATAATTCTTAATTAATTTAAGACAATGTCATCATCTCCCTAGTTTCATAAGTTGTTTTTATGGCAACTTTCTTATTTACAGGGTCTAATTAGTATTTAAACAGGTTTTAATGGATTTTAAATGTCCAATCCAGCATTATCTTGTTGTTCATTAATCATGTGAGATCAACCATTACCACAATGTGGATGGGACCCATGTGTGTATCATGATGGGGCCATAGCAGAGTGCCCTTAGACACCAGAAAAATTACCAATGGCTAGTGTTAAGGGAGGCACCCGCCTCTTAAAGTCCTCAAGCTCCTTAAGTCCAGAATTCTCTATCTCAAGTAAGAAGAGGGATGGGGTATTTATAAGCTTGGGGCCTGCCTTAATCTCTAGGGGTAGTTTAAGAATGCTCACCTGCTCCCATGGGGGCAATTTATGTGACTTGCCTTTACTGTTGGGGGCATTTTGGGAATGCCCACCTTTTCCATTAAAGGCAATTTGGGAAATGAGACTTGCCTTTAATATTGGGGGCATTTTGGGAATGCTCACCTTCTCCATTAAGGGCAATTTGGGAGATGAGGCTTGCTTTTATCATTGGGGTATTTTAGGAATACTCACCTTCACCATTAGGGCATTTTTAGAAACTAAGCTTTACTTAGACTTTAATTACATAATTAATATATTTTCCATGTATGGAATGGAAAATATACATTTATCACCCTAAAAATAATGCAAATTTTCTTCTTGTCAGTATTATTTTGATGATAACAAAATATGTATTCAGATAAAAAGTTTGTATGCTTAAATCTTTAACAATCATATGTATGATTATGAATTGATAAATAATAATTAACTTAAATATATAATCATGAATGTTTAATTACACAAGCATATATTCTTCAATAAATAGTGTGCATAACATTAATTATTCTCTACTGCATAAATTTTTCAAATTATATTTAGCATTATAATTATTTAAGCTTTCACATTATGTACTTAATAGATATGCATATTATCCTTGTTCTACAATACGATTAAATCATATGGAAGAAGAAGAAAACAAAAAGTTTAGAGACAAACAACAAAAAAAAAAATGTATTGTCTAAGAGAAGCTTCCACAAACAAAGCAAAGGAGAAAAACAAAGGCTTCAAAGATGCGCTACAATGAGCTTGTGTTGTCTATTAAATATAATGAGAAAATTTTAAAAAAAATGCAAGACAAAAAAAATTGAAGACAAAGCCATGGTCAAAGAGCATAAAATTATTTAAGAAATTTGAACTATTTATATTAACGAAAATAAAGTTTGTTTGAGAAAAAGAAATAAGAAGAAGCTCTATCAAATACTCAGACAAAAGAAGAAAGAAGATATTGTTGCCCAGACAATTATGCAAAAAAAGAAGAAAACATTGTCTGATCAACAAAGTTAGAAGAATAGATTAGTCTGAGGTCAAAAAGGCAATATAAACAGATAAGGGAGTGCAACTTCAGCTGAGCCAAGACAGATAAATGAATATTGAAGGAAGAAAGAATTTGTAAGAATAAAACCCTTATTATGTTGCTCAAAAAGTGCAGAACAGTTAAAAACTTCACTTAGTTTGTGGATCAAAATTCATCTTTTACTAACTATAGATAAAGTATCAGCTAAAGCAGAAGATAAAGTAGAAGCTGCATAGTGAACATAGATGAAGCTGAACAGACAAAGACCTGTTTGGACCAAAAAAGGACTTTAACAGATAAGGCATGTTCATCTACAAATTGCATCAGATAAATCCATATGCAGTGTGCAGAGTACTTTGTCCAAGACAAAGTAAAAAAAAGTTCGTCTATTGCTTACATCAGACTAATACTACACTTCGTCTGTTCAAGTAAAACAAAAGCAAACTTCATCTGCCGCCTTCAACAGACAAATGAAAAACAAAGGAAGAATATCACACTTCATCTTTTCATATAGATAAATGAGAATTTGTCAATCAGCCAATCACACTTGTCTACGCCACCCAAAGTTCATCTATTATTTTCAACAGATAATGCACATACACAAAGGATCGACCAATAGACAAATCTTCTAGAGAAATTTAGGCAGACAAAGTAGAGTTTGTTTATCAGTCAGTTTGATTTCATCTGCACTATTCAAAGTTCATTTGCTACTTGCAATAGACAAATCACTCTTGTGGAAGTTCAACTGACAGACAAACTTATGGAAGAATCTATCTGCAACTTATGACAGACAAATACAGATAGAGAGAGGTCATAACTTATTAGATAAAAATTGATTTATGTGACCAGCATTCAAATGGCATTTGTACTCGTGCTGTCATTGTGCAGACTTATATCAATTATTATTTTTAGCAATAAGCGATGCTGTAGGTTTTTCAAAGCTGTGACAAGTCAAATAAGGAATACCTTTTAACACAGCTCATCCTCCTCTCTGAACGGCGATGCAGTAGCTCGAGACAAATTAGAAAGGTATGGACTTTAACTGCAGAAATCTCAACAGTCTTATTCATTCAATGCTGCTCTTATTTTTGCATTCAATGGAATTCATCTTCTCCAACGATCGAAACTATCAAGAATTTATTTAAGGAGAAAATGAGAAATAATTCAAAGGTGGTGAAGGAATACTTTTTAGATTCGCTTAACCTTATGCAAATTCTTTCACCAATGACCAGGAATTTAAACCTTTAATTATCTATCCTTGAGCTTAAACCTTCATATTCTTAATGGTTATTATCTTTATATTATGGGAAGATCCTTTTCTATCACTAAGAGTTGTAAAAGATCATATCTTCTCATGTGCTTAAGAGAAATACTATATAAAAGTGTTTTAATTTTCTAGTTAATCTGAAAACCAAAGAATTGGTAGTGATCTCTGGAAAACTATCAAGTTTGTTGGTGACCTTCGAAATCAGTAAGTTTTCTGGTGAGCTTGTGAAACCAAAAGAGTGTTGGGAATATTATGTTTACGTCCTTTAGAAATAGAATCCAGAAAAATGTTGGGAATACTTGTTTATGCCCCCCTGGAGCTAGAATCTAGAAGAGTGCTTTAGGCACTTTGTATTTCCATTATATGGGATATAGTGGAACCTAAGGCACAATGAGCGTATGCTCTTGGCAGAGTAAATATAGGGATCGGGTTCCCAAACCACTATAAAAATAGTATTGTTTGTGTGTGTGTTTGCTTACCTATTTTATCTCTCATGCACCTTATTATTTTACCATTCAATTTGCATCACACTATACAAAAGTAAGAAAAGAGGAAAATTATCTAATAGATGTTAAATAATGAATTTTTATATACCCAATTCACCCCTTCCCTCTTGGATTAAGTCATCCTATGAGAAACAACACTTCTCAACTTAATTAATTGCATGTATATCTAAATAGGCATCATGCAATCAAATTAGGCAATGCTTGCATAATTAGTGAATGTGCACCCTTTTGCCCATTTTTTAGAATTTTTACGTGTGTTACATATTCTTTCTACCATTTAAATAGGATGGAACATATCCACCAAAATGGATGATAGGCTTGGATGGTTTGCTTGAAAGTGAACAATAATGCAAGTGTGCAACTATTGTTTTATGCTGAATCTTTAAAATATTTCATACCATTTGAATGGCTCCAATTTGCCCATCTATTGCTCATGAAGCTAGCTTTGTCATCAAACTATCCACACGTTGCTTAATGTAAATAGGGGTATGCAATTCTGCATAAACCACAATTCAACCAACGTGCTGTAGTGGATTTGAGCTCGAGGTCATGAACTAATGCAAACTAGCTTGACTATAGTTGAGTCTCGCTTACAGAATCGACTGCGCAGTTAGGAGTGGTGTCGAAGACATGATGTTAATTGTAGAGGTGAAGACACTTGCTTGCATGTGTAATTTGAAAGAGCCTACTTGTGTGGATTTATAGTATTAGAGTCTACCTAAGTGGGTAAAAGGCAAATCCAGCAAACAAAATTTCACCCATCTTCGCGATTTTGGTTTGATGGAAAACTTAACCTGGCCATGTCATTTATTCATTTGCACAGGCAAAATTCCTCTTATGCGGGTAAAGGAAATGTCTGGTGGACATTAACCATACTCCAATTATGCGATTTTAACTCTATAACACCACCTACACTAGAATGTTGCACTTTGGCTGCACTGGTGTAACACCTAGGGTGTTAATTTTTGGATAATGATGTATTGGAATACATTATAATTGTTTATAGTCAAAAATTTTGCTCCATCATGTTGGGGAATAAATCATGAATTTATGAATAAGGTTATTAATTAATGAGACTATGTATTTGGACTTAGATAAGGAAAATTTTTATGATGTATAAAAATTGGATTAAAAAGTCTTTTAATGTTAGAATTTTATGAAAAATATTATGGGAAAAATATATGAAGAAAAAGAGAGAATATTTGGAGGAAAACAGAGGAGGAAAAGTGGGTCAACGAATTGGCACCGCAGCGCCCATTTAATGAAAAGGTGAGCGTGGTTAGAATTTTTTTGCATCGTAGCACCAGAAATTGAGGCCACAGCGCCGATGTTGGCTGTCTAATTTTTAAAGGCTGTTCAACCTTTTCCTTTTCCTTTTTTTTTTTTGGTTTCTTCTTCCCTCATCTGGTTCCCATGCCCTAGCTATAAAAACCCACCTCCTTAAACTCAATTTTTCACTAAATTAGGCTAGAATCCTTGTAGATATGCATGATAGATCATGAATTTAGGGATTAAAATCCTATTTTCTTACTAATTGAGGATGGTTCCATGGAAGGGAACCTTGTTGGATGTGATTCATGGTAGATTTTGAAGATTTGAAGTGGAAGATGATGCAAGACGAAAGCTATGCTTGGAAAATTAATGTAAATCTCTTCTTTCCTTTTGATTTCAGATCTTTCATTATTAAGGGTTTGGAACCCATTTCATAAACAGTGAAATGGAGGGATTTACATGGGTTTTATGTTAAATTAGATGGGGAATTTAATCAATATATAATTTACAACATATTTGGCATGATTTGGGCATACGAATTCATGATTTGGTCTGTTAGGGTTTATACACAAATTCGTGAACAGTAACCCTTGGGGTAAATTAGTATGAAATTATGTAAATTGATAAAAATATTTGATTAATAACTTGATTATAATGATTGTGACATGATTTAGAGTTAATTAAATGTGATTATGCATAAGTTCTAGATGTGAACAGTCATTCATAAATAGTAAACTGGGGGGTTTTGCATAAAAATATAATTATTCTTGATTTAATTGAGTTATAAGCATGATTAACATTATATTAAGGTAAATTTGATGTTGAAAATGTTATGAATTCATAATGTATATTTGGAAGTGAAAGCCCTAATCCCATGTTATAGAGTAATTTGTAACTAATGGATGCCTGTAAGGCATAAAATCATTTGTATATTGAATTCTCAAGTAATTACATGATGATGAGTTATGGATTTCCTTGATTACCCATGTTGAATCATTAGGAAGTAAATGATACTTCTAAGGTGTATGATGAAATGCTTCCAAGAGAAAGGTCATATAAATGACTAGGCATAAAGTCACCTAAGACTGATGATAAAAGAGGTATTAATGAAATGTATGGAATACATAACTTGCATGCCTAGGGAAAATGAATAATAATGAATGCAGGTTTGATAACCTTGTTTGTTTAGTGATGTGTAAAAGGAGTAATTGTTTGATTTGATATGCATTAGTGAAAATATCTTATAAATGAATGAGATTGTTGCTCTATACAGGATAATTTGAGAAGGATGAAAATGCATGGAATTTGAGAAGCGTATAGTGATTTGCTTAAGGTAAGTAGGCATTTGTTTTCCTCAGATAGCTAGGGATAATGTTTATCCTTTTGTTTGAAATCCGGGCATGTTTAGTTGAATGCATGGGGTTTAGCCCACTTGTATGAGTTTGGGCATGTATTTTTGATTGAGGATAGTGGATATCCTATGTTTGTTTAAGAGAAATGTTATTTAGATGTTAGGGATAATGTAAATCCCTTAGATTTGAATAATTGATGTTTGGTTTAGCTTGGATGTATAATGTGAGGGATAGAAAATAACCCTTTATTGTATGTTTAAATTGAAAATCGATTCAATATAAGATTGATTGGTTGAATGAAAATAACAGGGATTTCTTTATTTGGTATTATTTGATAAACATATATCTATTTATGATTATTTGCAATGATGTATATAAAATATTGGAATATTGGCCAAAATGATCGATTATTTAATATGAAATGTGTTTTTTGTGGATTAATTATTCTTTATTACATTTGTCTACTTATTGAGTTGCCTGGACTCACACCTTTTTATTTAAAATTTTAGTTGACAGGCTAAATAAAGGATTTATGAAAAAGACTAAAGATATATGATAATATGATTGATTGGGGCTATACCCCTTTATGTCTTTGTATAGTGGTGAGTGTGTTTTTGTATATATGCATTTCAATGAAATTTCAATTGAGATATAATAAAATGTAATGACATATTTTATTTCTTATGATATAGATTATGTTTATTACTATCATGGGGTAACATAGGTTTTGGGCTATGGGTAAATTGAGCTATTTGAGTCCTTTAAGGTTTGATTTATATTTGTTGGAATTTCAATTAATCGAAAATTATGAGTTTGGATTTTAGAAATTAACTTGACTGATTGTATTTCAAGTTTTGAATCTTGAAAATACAGGGTAGACCTTGTCGACATTTAGCAAAAATTCCATATAAATTGGGAAAATTATAGAAAAAATAACAAAAAATATAGGTGTAATAGAATGAGATCAGAGTACCCACACCCTAAAAGTGAGGGAATTATAGTGGAAATAGAGGGAAATGATCAAGGTCGCGCCTCAGAAGGCAGGGCATGATAACTGGTTTTTCCTTGCGGAGTCTAAATCTATCCGTTTTACATAAGTAACCACTGTTAAACCTATCTCCATTACCTGACTCCGTGTTCTCCCTTCCATTGCAATTTCATGGTAGATGTATTCAAGCTTTTTGAGAGGCCATGAGTAATGCTCTTGTACACACCAAAGCATAATAGTCTTTATGCGCTCCAGGACCAAATTTCGCAAATCGAGTTCACGCGCAAACCAAAATTCAGCAGATGAATTACACGCACATATGTGCATGTTTATTCCCGTAATTCAATTCTCTCTCCCATCAGATTTAACGCCTAGTTTCGCATAGCCTCTCAAATTTGAAGCCTAAAAAAATACTAATTACCATAATATCAAAAACTTCAACTTTAGTATTTTTTTATTTTTTAATGTTTAGATTTAAATACTATAACATAGTGAAGTGGTATTGTTTAAATTATAAATGTTGTATAATATTTTTTAACTTTTTAAGCATTATTATAAGTGAAAGAATTACAAAATTACCAAAACACTAAATAAAACTCAACTAGTTGCATTTAAAAAACATTTAAAACCAAAATACTAAATAAAACAAGGCCATTTGCATTTAAAAGAATAATAACTAAAATATTGAACAAAACTTAGCTAAGTTTTGTTAGATAAGCCAGTTGTATTTAAAAAATAAAATGAACTAAAACTAAACATTTGAATCATTTGGAAGAAAAATC
Source organism: Pouteria campechiana (assembly GCA_036873735.1). NCBI lineage: Eukaryota > Viridiplantae > Streptophyta > Magnoliopsida > Ericales > Sapotaceae > Pouteria > Pouteria campechiana. The sequence goes on from JAYJMB010014652.1 coordinate 9,791, forward strand.
AACCATGAATTTTGAAAAAAAACCTTTTTGTAATTGTTCCTTCTTTTTAGGCATAGAAATGATTAAATTGAATCCTTTTGAAGAAAATTCAATCAATTATTTCTTAAGCACTGCTTCAATAACACTTGAATTACTTTGCAACAACACTACTCTATTAACACTTTGATGACTTTGCACCAACAGCACTTGAAAAGTAAAAAATAAAACACATTATGTTATAAATAAATAGGCCAAGTAATAAAATAAAAAAAGTGTAATTATAACATAAGATTCAAAAGATTTATAATAAAATACATGATAAAGAAATTTTTAACTACATTTAATAAAGATAATTTAATATTTATGATATTTTTAATTGAAAGAATAGGACAGGTCTATGGTCTCCATGTCATTGTCCATAACCATTATCTAATTTGATGTTTCAATTTCACTGCTTGGTGATTCTATAATGATCCCTCTATCATAATTGAAATATAAAAAAATTAGCATCATAATGAATTGATAAGAGATAATAATGCAATTAAAAGAAATTATTTCATAATCAAAGAGAAAGAGCCTTACTCAGTTTTGAGTGAAGGACAATTGCACTTATCATGTTTCATGTCAACTTGTCCACATTCATGTCATCTTATATTATTTGTTTTGATTTTCTTCCATTTTGCCTTTTATCTTTTAGAAATAAGCCTTTTGCCACTTACTTTTGTTTTTGCATGTGCTGGCTCTTCAATGTTTGGAGCTTCAAAATCATCATCTCTTGCCATTTTCTTATTACATATTGTTGAAGTAGATGTGTTTGAATTTATTGTTTGAAGTTTATTGAAGATCTCATGTAATGAACTTTTAACCACTTCATATGACTCTCTTGATTTGCACCCTTCTTCAATAACTCTATTTTAGACTTGTGATAAACTATTATATCTTAGAGAAGTAGATTCATAATTTTCCTCCAACATTTATCACAATTCATTTTTGAAATATTTCCCTCAATTGAATTATTGTCCATCTTTTCAATAAATAATGATCAAATAAATGAACTATCTGATTTTCCCTTAAAAACAAAATATATGTCTACACTGAATACCTTTGAACTCAAACATCTTGCAAATACATTCAACATTTTGTGTATTTTTTGTATACTTTACCTCTCTCTCTTTATCAATTTCCTCAAGCCTTTAAACCTTGTAAATAAAGTAGTCATTATCTTCCTTTTCGAGTTGTGCACTATAAACAATATTTTGATATAATTTTTCTTGAACCTTATAAAAAATGACTTTAGTATCTGTGTCTCTAAGAAATTTCTCAAAGAAATATGGTGTTCTAAGCTTCGGCTTTGTATTGACTGTCTCATGGTTAGATTTCAATTCATTTTGCCGTTGTTGTGATACAACTCGATCAAATCTAACAACAAAGTCCATCAAAGTGTTTTTTCATGAGACATATTTTACAAAAAAAAAGGATTCATGCTTTCACTCCTTTGGCTACTTGACATACTAGCAAAGAAATTATCCTTTAATTAAGCCAGAATCCATTAATAACGCATTTCAAACAATGTTTGTAGCAACTACTTTTCAATCCATTTTCTTTCATTAAAAGCTTCCAAGATAATTTGAATTCCTTTGGTGTGTTAGAATTCCAAATAAAAGATTTAAAATAGTGGATAAAAGAATCCTTATGTCCTAGAATGCCCAGTTTTTCGGAAACCTTTTGCAAAATATGCCAAATATAATAACAATGAAATGCGTTAGGAAAAACTTGAGCAATTGCAATTCTCATTGCAAGATCTTGGTCTATAATAATTGCCTTTGGTTGATTTCCTGACATGACTTCGAGTCATGTCTCAAATAACCAAAGAAATGATTCTATATATTTTGTATTTACAAAACCACACCCAAATATAATGGATTAACCATGGTGATTTACTTCTGTAAATGGAGCAAAAATAAACTCATACTGATTTTTGTTGTATGTAGTATCAAATACAACAACATCCCCAAAGTTGTTATATGCCTTATGAGTTACATGATCAACCCAAAAATAATGAGTTAATCTATTTTCCTCATCAACTTTTATGCTGTATGCAAATGAAGGATTTAATTCTTGCATTTCTTGAAAATGCTCCAAAAGCATTTTTGAATCATGACCTTTAGCCTTTTTCCTTTTATCTCTCACATAATTTCTAATATGCTTCTTAGTATATCCAATATTTTCATATCTTCCAGATTCAATTTCAAGAATAGTCATTATTTTTGAAGTTGAAATATTTGTTGCACTAAATATATCATGCATTTTTTTTGTACTTGACATGGACCGATGTGATCTCAATAAGTGCCTTTTCGTGGAGTTGCCAACTAATGACTATGTTCTTCTATAAACTTCTTCATAATAAAATATGAATTTTCTTACACAAATCTAATAATCATACGAGCTGGACAATCTTCATGTGTTTCACCTCTTCGCCGTATACCTTTATTTTTTTGCATTTTTATTTTTTTATTCATCTTTCCTTGTTTTGAACATACATATCTCTTCCAAATTACTTTTTAATCAGCTTCATATTTGCAAGAACAACTACAAATGTTAAAATCCGCACACTTAGCATATGCATTATAGAAATTGTAGGCTTCATCTAATGAATAAAAAATTATTTTTCCAACTATAGGCTTTACTTCATCATCTACTTTAGGAATTTTAAAATGAAAGTCTAAAGATATGCCTTTTTCATTGAAAGTAGTATCCAAAATTGGAACTTCCTTGTATTGACATCTATATCTTTCTTCATTTAAAATGATCTCGTCAACTCTAATCATTTTCTTTTAATGAAATTGTACAATTTGTGAAAAAAAAGTAAATAAAATGTTTAGTGGTAATGTAATGAACTACATATCTTTTGACTTATAATAAACTTACCACTTAAAAAGATAAAAAATAATAACACAATTTTCCACTCAAAATAATAGTACTTTCATTATTTTATTATATTTAAGTCTATACATAAAATAATGGAAACAAGATAGTAAAAATTCACTTCTATTTTAGGAAAATAATGACATTGGCCATAGAATAGTATTGATAGATTAAAAGATAATTTTTATATAGAGAAAATATGCATTCATTTAAATACACTAGCAATGCGCTCATCCCAAATTAAATTACAATCAATAGGATTAGAGATTTAAAAAGTATTCTATTCTATGTGAGAGTCTTTTAGTAATATTTAATCAACTAAGATTAATTATAAAAGAATATAAAAAGAAAAAATATGTAAAAAAGAAAATAATGTGGATATGCAAGTGATATTAAATGTCATAAATAGTTTAATTCATGCCAATATTTTGTACACATAGATTGTAGAATATCTTTATTATTAAATATCCTTAAGTAAATAATAGTTTTCTTATGCAAGAATTATTGCTTTAGCCATGAGCTAAAATTAAATATCTTTCACTTTATAATAAAAATTGCCACTTAAAAATATAAAAAAATATTTCACAAAATTTGCACTTGAAATAATATCACTTCCACTATTTTATTGTATTTAAATCTAGACATGAAAAAATGAAATCAAAATGATAAACAATCACTTCTACTTTAGGAAAATAATGGCAATGACCATATACAATAAGACTTATAAATCGGAAGATAATTTTTATATAGTGAAAATATGCATTTATTTAAATGTCATTACCAATACTCTCATCCCAAATTAAATTCAAATCAATAGGATTATAAATTTATAAAAAATTAGTCCTGATATCGGAGCAATTTGATAATAGTTAATCAACTAAGATTAATTATTAAAGAACATAAAAAAAAACTATGCAGAAAAAATAATGTGAATAATCGACATCGAATGTCATAAATGGTCTAATTTATAACTAATATACATATCTAGAGACTCAAATAATTCATATTAAAACATTCACATAAGTACCTGAATCATTCAAATTATTTTTTCCAAAATACAATAATATAACTTATGAAAATTACCTAGGCCGTAACCTTAAGTTCAAGTTTGAGGATGCTTTGCTTGCTTTGAGTCTTATTCACGTGCTTAGAATATATTTGGAGGAAATTAATAAACTTGAGAACAACGACTAAAGTTTTTGATCCTTTAGGCTTCAAATTTGATGGGTTGTGTGAAACTAGGCTTTAAATTTGATGGGAGAGAGAATTGAATTATAGGAACAAACACGCACATGAGTGCATGTAATTCATCTATGGAATTTTGGTTTGTGCGTGTAACTCGGTTTGCAAAATTTGGTTTGAAGTAGAGTTTAGTTGCCAGCGAATTGGGATGACTGTGGCCTTAGTGCACATGAAGACTATTATGTTCTAGTGCATATGAGAGCATTACTCTCTCTCTCTGTGTGTATATATATATATATATACATATATATAGGAAATGATCCAGTGTAGCCGCCTATACTGAAATATTCAGTGCAGGCAGCCTTTTTACCATGCGATGCGGCGGGCATCATCCAAGCTATTCATAAACGTCGTGAGTGAGGGAGCAAGCGAGAGTGCCTTCTTTGACTCCGTCTCCTACAAACATGCAACTCACGGTATGGAGGGGGCGCGACATGACAGCTTCAATCTCCCATCATCAGAGATTTCAAAAATTTTAGTGTAGCAAAAAATCCAAAACCTAAATGAAGTTGTCATCTTTCCGCCTTTTTAAAATTTTCACTAAAATTTCATAATTTTTATTGAACCCAAAACCTAAAACTGGACATTGAATTTTAATAAAAATTTTATAATTTTTTTAGGCATAAAATAATTGAACATTAGCAAGAAAATTAATAAACTAAATATTAATTTTTTTAAGTCTAAATTTTTTTAATTTATTTTTAGTGGAATTTCACTAAATTCATTAAAAAAATTTACTGTACATTTCATTATTTGAAACTTTATATTAAATTTTTTAGTGTAAATATTAATAATTTATTTTTACTATAAATCTTATTAATTTTATTAAATTTTTTAGTGTAAATTTTATTAATTGAAAGTAGATCTGGATTAAAATTTTAAAATCCAGAGCTGAAAAATCAGACTACTAGTTGTTTTAATCCATGTCCTGAATTATGCTCCATGTCCAAAAACTAATATTCCATGTCCCAAGTCCATGTCCATGTCCGAAATACGCTAAAACATTCCATAATCTAAAACTCGTGTGGTAATCTATGTCCTAAACAAAGGCCTTCCATATCCGAAACCCAGATTCCATGTTTAACTGCCAACTCTATGTCGAAAACGTAGTAAAACCCTAGCGTAAATAGGCAAATTGATGCCGATTATTCATTTCAAACACAACAACCTTGCCTCTTTTTTGATATGTACCAGCTCCTGCATCTCCCATATCAATTTTTCAGGTCTGCCTTTTGTAGCTTCGCTACCCCCAAATCCCCGGACAGTGAGCAAATTTTAAAAATCAATTGATTCCTCCAAGTCCCATCCATAATCACAAAGGAGCTGTCAAACCTGCTACTCTAGCAAAGGAGAAGTTTCTGAAGTAAGCCATATTTATTCCACTTAGCCATTTTCATCGCTGTCTTTTTTTCTAAAAGTTGCATTAAATTTATGACAACGCCATGTTTTTTTTGTTATTACTTCAAGTGAGATAGTTGTTCAAGCTTCTGTCAATTGAGAAGATGTGAACTGCAGAACAACTATTTGATTAAATGTCTATTGCATTTAATTAATTTAAATTAACTAATTCTTCTTTTATTTAATTTCTATCCATTGATTTTAGTATTATAGTTATCAATTGCAAATAGATTTGTGATTAGTATAATAAATCGAACTCTATAAACTAAATGGGTGTTCATCTGAATTATTTTTGACTGTATATTATGTTTTACATTGATTAGCATATTTACTTAAGGGCGGTGGTATTATCTATGTAGATGTTGTAAACATAAATGTCAGGAATGGGGCAAGTTTCTCTGATTCAAAAGGACGGAGTGTCGAAATAGGCTATATAGAAATCGATAATATGGATGCACGGGGCAGTGATGTACAAAATTCATCGATAGAAATACATGAATTTTTGCTCGGAGTTTCTATTGATCTAACCCCAAAGATTGGCCAGTAATTTCACAGTGAGGAAAGTGCTTACTAGTTCTATAATGGTTATACAAAACTATATGGGTTTAGTATTAGAAAGAGTTATGCAAGAAAGTTGGCCAATGGAGATGTATGTGGTTGGGTTTTTAAATGCTCTAAAGAGGGATTAAGGAAGGCCAAACTTGCGGAAGTAGATTGCCCACCACCTAACTTAAATCATCCACATGAAGCTTCAAATGTGGCACGCACAGAAAAGAATAAGCGAAAGTATAAAGACAGACGTCTCACCAGATGTAATTATATGACATTGTTTGGGGTTTCTAAATGTGGGGATTATGATAAACAAGTTGTTACAAGATTTGTACCTGAACATAGCCATGGTCTAGAATCACCTAATAAATTTCATTATTTACGATCACATAGGAATGTGCCGGATTATCAAGTAGATATAGCGGAAGGATTGAATCAAGTTGGGGTTGGTGTAGCGAAGGCATTAGACTTTATGGCTTGTGAGGCAGGTGGGTTGGAGAATTTGAGATTTTCACAGTTAGACTTTAAAAATGCTTATAGAAGATGACGCCAATCCTAGTTTAGTGAGGGGGGCAGTTGCCTTGTTACAATACTTTCAGAGTCAATCAAAAGCCGATTCCCAATTTAGTTTCGACCTACAAGTGGATGGGGAAGGACATTTGATATCATTTTTTTGGGTTGATGGTGTAGCCAAAATTGATTATAGGGCATTTGGTGATGTTGTATGCTTTGACACCATGTATAAGACAAATGGATATGATATGCCATTTGGACTATCTGTTAGCGTTAACCATCATAAAAAATCAATATTACTTGGGGCAGGACTGCTTTTTGGCGACACCAAAGTCTATTTTAAATGGTTATTCAAAGCATAACTTGATATAATGGGAGGTATAACTCCTAAAGTAATAGTGATTAACTAAGATGTTGCTATCTCAGCGGCTATAAGAGATGTATTCCCTCAAACCCACCATATTTTTTTATCTATGACACTTAAATAAAAAATTTAATGAAAAGATGGGTGTTATGATCTATAACAATCCAACTTTTCACAGGACGTGGTCCAATTGCATATACAAAAGTGAGACATCAGATCAATTTGAAAAGGCATGGGTTAATATGATTGTTACTTATGGCTTGCATGATCACTAATGGCTACAACAATTGTATAGTATCAGAAATGTGTGGGTGCCTTCTTATGTTAGATGTTATTTTTTAGCATGCATGACAACTACACGGAGATTTGAGAGCATGAATTCGTTATTTGATAAATATATGTATAGCAGTACGAAATTATTGGAATTTGCTTATGCATATGAATAGGTTGCTAAAGGGAGGCGTCGGACGAAAATAGATGCTGATCATAAAACAACATATGGCATGCCAATTATGAAAACACAGCACACTATTGAGTGTGACATGGCAAAAGCATATACAAAGGAGATTTTTGGAATTTTAAAAAGAGGTTGAGCAATGCCAGTATTATTTTGCCAAGATGGATGTGTCAGACGACCATATAGATTAATATGTTATCCATAGATATTCAAGTAGAGATCCTGAAAGGGTTAGGAAAGTTGAATAGGACAATGAAAGCAGAGTGACCACATATTCATGCAAAAAATAAAAGTTTTCAGGGATAGTCTATACACATATTCTTGTAGTATTTTATGTTCAAGGGATCTTCAATATGCCTAAAAAACTAATATTGAGGAGGTATACTCAAAAACCTATTGAAAAGATCATACACCAACAATGTGTCATAACATTAAGTCTTGAAAATTCAAAGATTATACGGCACCACAACTTGATGGAAGAATGTGGTAAAACTATTCGTGATAGGACCAACGATTTGGCTCTTTATTAAATTATTTTTGAAGGCTTGATGGGCATTCAAAAATCAATTGAAGAGTATATGAGAGAACACTTATCAATGAGTGCATGTGATCATGCTGAAGGGAGTGGTATCAACTTTAATAACGATAGTGTAGGGGTTGTACATCAGCTTATTTTAGTGTGGCCCTCGAATGATGACATGACAACCCCACCAGGTAATGCCCCAACTGATAGGGTACATAGTCACAACTCTCAACAAAATGAAATACTTGATCCACAAAGCGTGAAAACAAAATTTCGCACTAGTAAATGATTCAAGTCAACAATTAAGGTGGCTAGGAGAACTGAGGCTGGTAGACTTTGTCGTGGTTGTAAGAAAATTGTTATTAGGCACGATAGGAGAAATTGTCCATCGATAAGAACCTCCAATTCTGTGTCTGATTCATCTCACAGTAATATTCAATAGAAAGGTATTGCATATTCCTTCTTTCAATGGGTGGATCCACCTCTGACTGATAGAGAGCATCAGTTTAGAAGAGATCAAATGCATGAGATCAAGAACTTGAATAGTCAGCTATGTGCTATGCGCGAAGAGAACCGACAGGTAAGAGCAAAAGTTCAAGAAATGCATGTAGCCAGAGAGGAATTGTTGAGATTTGAGGCCAATTGCAAGGCATTGAAGAGAGAGGTAAAAGCATGTAAGAGAAGACTATGAATTTTAAGTCTTATAGTGCTTATTCTTGGCATAGTATGGCTTATGTAGATATTGAAATTATTCTTAAGTCTTTGCATATCCCACGACCCAAGTCTCATGTCCTATGCCCATGTCCCAAGTTTTATACCCATGTTCCAAGTCTCATACTCATGTCCCAAGTCCAATACCCATGTCCTAAGTCTCATGCCCATGTCCCAAGTCCAATACCCATGTCCCAAGTCCCATACCCATGTCCAAGTCCAATACCCATGTCCCAAGTCCCATTCTCAAGTCCCAAGTCCCATACCCATGTCCCAAGTCCTATACCCATGTCCCAAGTTCAATACCCATGTCCCAAGTCCCAGCCTTTATGTCCCAGTTCCTAAATGCCCAAGACCCATGCCTATGTCCTAACAATAATAAAAATAAAAATAGAAACTGATGCATGTTAATCGACAGCATATAGGCAAATATAAGCATATATGGTTAATTTTTCTTAACTGACGTGATGCTCAAAAACTCATTACAACATAATAAAGTAATCCATATCACATATGCAACGCCAGTCAGGACTCTCATTAAATGCGACTCTTTGAAGGCTTCTTGGAAGGCTCGATATTTTTTACTTACGAGGAGATACATGCATCCTTGAGAAAGTGGAGAAGAGTGCATTCCAATTTTCAAAGCTGGACTTAATTTACTCATTAATCCAGAAATAGGTTAGCGTTCTTTAGTAATCCCAACCTTTCTTCACAACACCAAAACTTCTCTGGCCTTCGTTCATTCTAACAATTGATAGTAATGGATAAAGGGAAGCAAAATGCTTGGTGGGGGTCGTGGGATACCACTCCTGAGGAGAGGGTCTTACGGCAGATCAAAGAACTACGTAAAGAGATAGAAACACTGTAGACTTCTCTATAAGAAAATCCAACTCATAGAGTAAGACACCATTCTTTCATGGGCAGAGCGCTTTTTTGAGCTAAACTGTGAACGTCAACAATTGCAGGCCAAGATTAAGAATGTGACAAGAATGGCAGAGCGTATCCAACACTCTGCACCCTCCCAATTTTTTGGTTCAAATTACCATGAAATAAGTTTACTTCTTCAATAGTTAGAGACCACATACCCATAGTTAGATAGCAGTTCTCTCCGCCGTGCACTTGGTTTTAATTCTTATATGTAATACATATCTTGAATAAACTAACATATTAATATATTACAATTTTATCTTGCTAGAATATTTGCGCATTCTGTATATCCATTGTTTTTTTTTAATTCTCAAGTAATGTTTATGCACAACCGTTTAAGTTTAAATGCCTAGAAGCATGCACAATCGTAATTGTGTGAATGAAAAATATACAGATATTTATTATTGTTTGGTCATATTCATTTGAATTGACAAATATCCCATAAGAGAATTTTTATAAATTCTCGAACGACATCTGAAGCAGCTCAGACCTCATTTTCCTCAACCCTAGAAACCCATCTACTAACAAGATGTCCAACTCTCCACATAACAGATTTTGGGATACTTTCTTCATAATATAAGAGGATTGGGCTAGACTAGAAATTGGTGGTCTAGAGTGGGAGGTGTCCTAATTGAAAATGCAACTTATGGAGATGCAGCAATAGCAGCGGGAGACGACGCTAGGTTTAGCACGAACTTATGCTGTCCTCAACCAAGATCGGGTTCAACTGAGAAGAGAACTCGAAGTACGGTAAGATCCGAATCGAGACCTTCCTAAGACCTGCCCCAAACTCAGACCGACCTCGACCTACTACTCAAAACCTTGTGGTGACTGGAGGTTGCAAACCCTTCGGTAGACTTTTCCAAGCTTTGAAGTGTTGTGACTATCCATGAAGATTCTAACTCACCTTTGAGTTAGTGAAGAGTGTGTAAAAATACACCATTGAGTTTTTGTAGTTATTTCGGTGTATCTGTTAATTTTTTACTTCAGCAATAGGCATGCAACAAACATTTATACATTTGCAAGACTCTATGTAAACACTTGGATGAGACACAAACATATGAATCGAATGTGAAGATTTATCCCACAGCTGTTATAATATAAGAGTGCTTATTATAGACTTGAGACATAGAGTTTGGGACATGTGCATTGACGATGGGACAGGGGACATAGACAGTGGGACATGGGACTTGGGATATGGAGTTTGGGACATTGGCATAGACAGTGGGACATGGAACATGGACAGTGGAACATGGGCATGGGACATGAGCAACTGAACCTGGGCCTATAACCTGACCTAATACCATATTTGAGAACCGATCATCCATGTTCGGATTCATATTCCATGTCTGGGATTATAAAGTCGGGCATGGATAAACGGTTTCAAGTGCCAAATTGAATTACACCATGTCCAAGAACCGTTCATCCATGTCTAGATTCATATTCCATGTCCTAAGTCTAAGTCCCATGTCCCAGGAAGTAAGTCCCACATCCCTCGACTAAACTTTGACAGAATTCATAGTCTTCATCCTGCAATTTCACCAGTGTATATTTGGCATAAAATGGAGTAACCCACATCCAGCATAATCAAAACCAGTCACATGATCATCCTCTATACTAGTTAGCTTGTAGAAATAAAATAGACAAGCTACTAATCGACTTCCAAAAGATAATACAATATTCTATACATAGTGTAAGTATTACATACAAATAAGAACATTTCATGTTTACAGATTGTAATATAATATTACATATCAATGAGTGCCTATAAAATTTCCAATTTATAGTGTAAGTATAAGAAAAAAATAAGTACAAATCAAAGTTACAATGTAAGTATAATAAAAAAATGAGTACATATCAAAAAGAGATTTATTTCTTGGATTTGAGCTCCTGTTTGTTGGATCCAGACTTCTTTAATCTTTTAAAAGATACTTGAGAACCTATTTCTACTGAGACTGTTGTTGTGAGAATCTCTTGAGCATGTGTGGATGCAACTATTATTGCTGATGGGGGCACAAGAGGAGGGACTACCCTAAGATGAGCATTTTATTCAGGTGTGATCATCTCAGGGTAGGAGGGGAGATGCCCAGCTTGAAGAACCAAGTTATTTGCTCTAAGTCTACGAGTATACTCCTCTTAGTCTAAGTAGATGGGAAGAGGAGGAAGTGGTTTGTATGAAGGTGGTTGGGTTTGGAAAGGTTATGGTTTGAGTTTGGTAGTAGAAGGTTTGGATGAAGGTGGTCTGGTTTGGAAAGATGGTGGTTGGAGTTTGGTAGTAGAGGGTTTGGATAGATAAGGAAGCTGAGGGGTGGAAGAAGGGAGTTTGGTAGTTGAAGGTCAGGAAACTGCCTTTTTCTTTTTGAGAGTTGGAAGTTACTTACAACTTAGAGCCTTGGTTATGAGAGAAGGAGATTTGGATGGGGGAAGTTGCAGGGTGGAAATGGAGGCAGCAACAACCTTTGTTTAGGAGTGAGATGTGGATCCAACAAAATTTGGTTCTCCCTTCCTTGATGATATAACAATCCTAAGTTTTGCTCTATATAGGGGACATCCACCAACCCCAAATAAATCAAAGTGCCTACTCCTACGGATGAGATACATATCTTCTAGAAGATAAATGAAGTTAGGATCAGATGTGTCAATTACAACATGAAATCTCTCCCTATGATCCAATGATCCTAAACCACTCAAAGTGAAGGATTTTGTGGGGGCGAAGGTAGTGGGTTAGATGTAATTACTCAGTATCTTATCTATGAATGCATTACCATCTAGGAGTGCCTTGGGCTTGAAGTTCTTGGTTGGATCTTTCATTACTATCATACGGTTGAGGTAATCTTGATTTTCAAAATCTAGGAAAGGAAGATCATGAAGAGTGGCGATCCTATTTTGGGATTCAAGAAGTTGGGCAACCGTTTGGTTTATCAATTGCCTGTGTTCAACTTCTCCCAAGGTCATTTTTATTTTTTTTCCTAGACTCCCATTGGTTGAATGTATCGACCTAGGGAGTTTGGGATGCTGAATTTTATATAATGGCCTATGTGATACTACAGTGGAGAGTCTGTATGACTTCTATTCCACTGTAGGAACCGATGAGACTTTTGAAAGTTTTCTCACATGAGGCATTAGAGGTTTTTGTGGAGGGGGAGGAGTTATCTGCTAAGAAGGGGCAGTTTCTTATGGAGTAGTTGCAGGGGGCGGTTGTGATAGCGGAGAGGCAGTTTCCTATGGAGAGGAGAGATAAGATTTATTCAGAGTCACCTTCATCCATGTTAAGATGTTTGCAAGTGGAATAGTTAACTTAGAGAAAGAGGATTCTGAGTCAGAACGTGGAGATGGAGTGAGTCTAGGGTGAGGAGGGGGGAAAAGAAGATGGAAAAACTGCAATAATTAAAGAAGTTGCAAGTGGAGAAGTGTGGGGTGTGATTTAATAAGAGGACTGTAGAGATAGAAGAATTTCAACACTTGGAGAGGATATGGTACTCGTGGGATGAGTAGACTTGGTGAATGAAGTAGGTCTATGCTCAAGAACAAAAGAGGAGGGTGAGGAATGGTGAGATGGAGCATGATAAGACTGATCACCACCATGAGATGGAGATTGATAAGAGTGATCAGAATAAAGGGGCTAAGGGGATCTCAGGGATGAAGAAGGTTTGAGATCATGGAAATGTGATGATGGAGAAGAGAACTGAACAGGCTTCGATTGCCGCTTGATGGACTTAACCAAACAGGTTAAAGTATCCAGCTTTTGAGATACTGAATCCATCTACTCCTTCATTGAATCCATTTTGATGTTCAAGGCACCAACATCAACTTCAAGCTTTCTCAACCTGTTCTCAACACTACTGTCAGTGGAGGATGAAGGCCTACTTGGAGGAGGTGTTGCTGCCTCGATGGGTGGAGAAGCTGTTGCTGCTGTTGTTATTCATGTTGCTGTTTCTACAATTACTGCAAGTGTTATTGTTGTTGCTGTAACTTCAATGTGAACTTCTTTCCTTATTTCAACAACCACCTCCTCTACTCCATCAATGGGAGTTATTGCATGTGTTGCTATTGCTACAACTTCAGTGGGATCTTCTTCCCTTAATTCAGCAACCACCTCCTCTACTATATCAGTGAGATCTTCTTCCCTTATTTCCACACATGAAGCAGCAAATTTTGCTTTTCTAATTTTGGTTGTTCCACCCTCGGATCCTGTTTGCTTGGATAGCTTAGTCCTTTTGGAACTAATTTTCCTCAAATTCATTTCAGTCATCAAATCATTATTTCTAAATTCTTCTCAAACTTCAGAAGTCAAATCAACTCTTGCTCTTCTTAGGAATTTTGTCATTATCATTCCATAAAGAAGAGGATATATGTTATTGCTTTTGACCTGGAATAAGTGATCTGTGATTGCCTTTGGTAGGTTTATTTTCTTCCCATTCTTCAATGCTCATAACATTTTGCAATCTTTCTTAGAAATATTATCCCTACCTCTTATTTTGGGAAAGATGTTGTTGATGAACAAAATGTGGGTCATTCGCATATTTTTGTCCAAATAGCTGCGATGCAGCATCTCTACTTCTTCATCAACCTTTGTTCCATCCACCTCTATTTATAATAATTGTTCCCTTGAGGTAGGCCAATCCTCTTCTTCTCTTCCTTTGAACACTCCCTTATGTTCTTAGGAGACAAGTTTATTACTCTATCTTCTATCCATGATTTTCAAGTCTTTGAATCATAGTTGCAAAATAACACCTTAACCATCCGTGTGTACAATTTCTCCCTGCAACTCATAAACTTGGTCCACCCTTGGATTTTAATCCATCTACAAATGTCCAAATCCAAGTCATTTTCACATAGTCGGTCGATATCAACATACCTTCCCTTCACTACTTTCTTTTTTTATAGACATTCACAAATCTATTTTATGATTCATGATTGTTTGGGAAAAATACCTCTAAGAAGGAGTACTCGTCCAGCCTTCTCCACTGTGATGGAGATGCTTCCACTTCTTCTTCCTCTATTGCTTTTCTTTTTCTAGAAGACTCTGTACATACTGATGCTGCTACCATGCGTGATTCAGCCATTTTAGCCATGATTTTGGATTGGGATGAAGAAGGGATAAATTTAGGAAATCGTCGGGCTAAAAATATGAAGTAAATAGGAAAAACGGAGAATAAGGGAGGTACAAAAGGAGAATGTTTAAATATTGGAGGAAGACACTATGTCTGCAATGAAGATGGGAGCATTGTTGAGATTTAGGACTTGGGAGGAGAGGCGAGGTTGCTGTGTCTGAAATGAAAAATCTGCATCGATTTCCCTATTTACATTGGGGTTTTATTGTATTTCGGACATAGAGTGGCAGTGGGACATGGAATATGAGTTTCAAACATGGAAGACTTTTGTTTAGGACATAAATTACCCGTTAGGGTTTTACTGTGTTTGGGACATAGAGTTGACAGTAGGACATGAAATCTGAGTTTTTGGACATGGGGCATAATTTGGGACATGGATTATAAAATGTTTTAGCATATCTCAGATATGGAAATGAACTTGGGACATGGAATATAGGTTTTTGGACATGGAGCATAATTCGGGACATGAATTAAAACAACAAGCGGTCCGATTTTTTAGTGCGGGACTTTAAAATTTTAATCCAGATTTACTTTCAATTAATGAAATTTACACTAAAAAAATTTAATGAAATTAATGAGACTTACACTAAAAATAAATTATTGATATTTACACTAAAAAAATTAATATAAAGTTTCAAATAATGAAACGTACAGTAAATTTTTTTAATGAAATTAGTGAAATTTTTACTAAAAATAAATTAATAAAATTTAGACTTAAAAATTTTAATATTTAGTTTATTAATTTTCTTACTAATGTTTAATTATTTTATACCTCAAAACATTATAAAATTTTTATTAAAATTCCATGTCCAGCTTGGGTTTTGGGTTCAATAAAAATTATGAAATTTTATTGAAAAATTTAAAGAGGCGGCAATACTGCAACTTCATTTGGATTCTTGGTTTTTTGCTACGCTGGAATTTTTGAAATCTCTAATGATGGAAGATTGAAGCAGTTATGTCGCGCCCTCTTCATACCGCGAGTCGTGTGTTTCTGGGAGACGGAGTCAAAGAAGGCACTTTCATTTGCTCCCTCACTTGCAACCGCCACAAACAGCTTGGATAACGCCTGCTGCATTGTATAGTGAAAAGGCTGCCTACACTAAATATTTCAGTATAGACGGCTATATTAGATCATTTACATATATATATATATATAAATATATAAACGTTTCATGATAACTGGGTTGTCATTTTCAGCAACTTTGGAAGGCATTTCGAGATTGTCCAATGCCTTTTCCCATGCAAGTGTTGATTTCTCGTCGAGAATTTATGCACAAGACATGGCCGGTCAGCTACAGTCATTGAAGTTGATTTGTTACTTGCACATTAGCGTTGATCATGACCCATTCTAATTTAATTACAAAGCCAATCTGCTGCTGTCAATTAAATGACCGATTGCATGATTCTGAACCGCCCAAATAAAACTCTGTTTCCAGATAAAATGATGAATGTGTATTGCATCTGAATTTTCCACGTGAGCAACCCTGCCTACGCTGGAAAAAATGGCAGTTCCTACACTGCCTACGCCACTTCTGCTGGAATTGTCATTGACTAAGCGTGCTGGAATTCATTGCACTTCAACTACGCGTGGAGGTAGCGTAATCAAGCCCAAATCACGCTTTTGCTTTTAGCGTTTGCTGGAACATTACCTATGCTACCTGTAGTCTTCTTTCCCTTCGTCTACGCGCATAGTTGGAGAGAAATTCTAGTTCCATTTTCTGCATTCCAGACATCCTGGCTGCCTGCGCTCCTTGCAGGGGGTGGCTTTTCTTGGCCTTTGACTATGCGCATGGCTGGAAAGACATCCTTGACTACGCTACCTTCCGCTTTGTAAAGCTTGATTATGCGCTCTTCATTTGGAGAAGCCTGTCTACGCGCTCTGTGACTTTCTCACGCTGCCTACGCATAGGGAAATGTATTCCTGCCTCCAACTACATGTCCCTGTTTTGCTGTCATTCTGGCTACGCTGGAGGGACACCATCAAATGTTGATTTTGCAATCCGAGTGGAGGAGGTAGTGACTCTGCTTCCTGCTTAATCACATTGCTTGAATTCCCACCATTTCAGTATTGTTAGTGCCATGAATCAAGTCCAACAAACAGAGCTGTTGGATTCCGCAACTTTGGATCGATTGGATCAAACATGAATGCTTTTAACCCATTCTGGTTAAGACATGAACTATCCGTTCCAGGGATTGGATGAAAACAACATAGACGGCAATGGAATAGTGCCGAAATCATCCCAATGGAACTCGGTTTCAAAATGGAATATTCAGCTACCCAATCATCTGTTTATTGGCCATTATTTATCTAATTTTTAATATTCATACAAGTTTAAATAAAACAAGCCTTAAAACCATGTAGTAAGGAAATCTCATCTTCTCACTGGGAGGATTATCCACGTGGTTAGTCATTGCCACTTCTTCCTTCTACAGCCTATATTATTCTATTAAATTGTCCATTTCATTGTGCTGTTTGAGAGGAGAAGATAGCAATGATGGTCCCAAGGATCAAGATTATTAAAGCTTTCTGCACGCATCTTTGAACCATTGCCATGGATGGATAGATCCTTGGTAACTGATACCAAGCTAACATCCACAGAGTGGGAAGCGAACACGATGCATTGCCAATCGAATATTGAAAAAAGGCAAGTTTAGTATATAGCCCATGCAATTAATACATAACAGAAATCATGTTTTATAAATTTGTCTTTTTTTTGGGAGAATTTTCTACTAATTTAACGTGGTACTTGATGCTAATTTAACCTACTTTCAAAACCATGTCTATTTAGTTGTGTTCCACTAATCCATACTCCAACCAAGAAGGTTATCTCTACAAGGTATAGTATTGTCAAACCTAAGCATATGCTAGGATTTGATGTTGGCAATGTAGATTGATTGAAAAGAAAATAATATTAGTAATGAAGTGAATAAGGTTAAGATGTGTAAAAAGATATCAAATAAAGTCTTGAGTAAAATTCAAAATTCCAAGGAAATCCATTCTACTAAAATCTATGCCTTCCACCCGATCAAGCCCTTGAGAAAAAACCTTGTAATAATGGTGAGAATCAAGGTCTTACCTTGAGCGACTGGATTTAGCTTAAAATCATGAATCTTAAAGCAACACAATCAGATAAAAAGAGTGTTAGGCAAATCACCTAATCTGGGCTTAGATTGGGCTTCGTACATTCAAAGCCGCTCCTGAGAATCAAATGGTTCGGTATTGGAATCTCTCCTGTCAGAAGACAATCGCCCTCCAGGCGGGCCAAGAGCCCAAATGCTGCGCACGTGTGATGGCTGTTCGCGTCTTCTACGAAGAATGACGCCAATGTGCTCACAGGCTCCATTCGAAAAACGGAGGAGAAAAAAAACACGGAAAAGAAAAAAAACAAAAAATAAAAAAAAAACCGGGTTTACTCGCTGCGATGTGTCTGAATCGAATCGACGAATGATTTCCCTCTCTTTCTCAGCTTTCGATCTCCCTCCAAATTATTCTCCCTAGGACCAGCATGAAGATCGGATAGACAACCCCTGCCCCCATCTCTCTTCCGCCCCCAATCTCAAACCCTAATTCCCAAATCTCCTCCCCCACCCTCCCTCAAATCCTTCGAACCCTAATTCCATTCGGGCCTTTGCAATCCTTAATTGCTCGTCCAACTCCAAACTCTGATCCTTAAGGAATCCTTCCGTGGCGCATGAGGTAAGGAAAACTCGAAAATTTCTCTCTCTCTCTCTCTCTCTCTCTCTCTCTCTCTCTCTCCCCCTCTTCCCATTCGCTTTTGCTTCCATCGCTTCTACGAACCAATGCCACTTGGTTTCTGAATTGCGGAAAGTGCTGTAATTAGGGCAATTTAGCTTCCAAACCCAACTCCTTCTCCCCACACGTTTTTGTTTGTTTTTATTATGGGATGAAGTGGGCTTGCGTTTGTTTTTTCTATCTTGTTAGAACTGTGTTAGTCTCGGAATGCTAGTTTTCGTTAATTGCCATTTGTTCTGTCTCAATTTTTTATGTGAATGTTGTTTTGTGCGATTAAGGTTCTTTTTTTGACTTGCATTATGCTCTGTAGTTGGTTACTGGAAATGAATTTTGGCAATGACTGGGAAGTGGCAAAGGTGTAGATGCTGGAGCTGCTTGTAGCCATTTTTTTAAAGACTCTCACATTGCGGCAGAAGATACTAGCCTGCAAGCTTTGCCCCATTTTACTATGATGACCTCAGAACATTACTATGTTTGGGTTTCAAGTGCTTATTTGTAGGAAGCTGGATTAACTACACTCGTGTCTGCACTTGGGCCTAAGCGTAGGCCTTGCTAGAGCTTCAATTCGTCATTTAGTGGATGTTTCAGTCTCTGAATTCCGAGTTAATGCCTTTCTTCTGAATTTGTCAGTTTCTAATTTCAATATCTTGCCTAAAAATGTTACTGCATCTGGTTTTTGGCCTTTTCACTTGATCATTTACTCATGTGGCTTGTCAGAAAAAAAGAGAGGCACATTTATCTCATATTGTCCCATGCCACTCTACCTTTTTATTCAGTCTCTGTTTTTTTATTCCCCCCCTCTCTCTTTTTTAAGAAAGTCATGTTTAGTATTTCCTGTAATATCATGTTGATTATTCATCGAGAAGTGCAGTATATATGGGCAATTTCATCATCATGGGTCCATATTACCTTCATAGGCTAATGGTTAAAGCTTGGAAAAATCTTCCTGTCGAAAGAATAGAAAGAAAGATCAGAACATGATAATTAGTCTACTATGATTGGAATTATGAAAATATTCTTCCTGGGATCGTTGCTCTAGGAATGAAATTGCTTGTGAATCTCTTCAGACTGCAACTTTGGATAATGGCTTCATGCATTTGTCTAATAAATTTGAAAGTGTCTGAAGAGTCAAGTCCAAACAACAGGATAGGGATGAGGTGTTGACATTTTGATGTACCTTTCTTACTGACCAACCAGGAAACCTTTTGGGTTGGGGGGTTGGAGAGGGGGGGAGGGGGTGGGGTGGAGGTGTGAAGGAAAGAGTCAAAATGTAAGAGTTGTCTACTTCCTTCTTTTGTGAAGAGTTTAAGCTGTTATGTATGCATATCTTTATTCTTAGGATTTCCACTTATTTATTTTGTGAATGGAACCTCAGTTCTAATGCAATTGATAAAAAATTGACTTGAAAGATGAATTCAATTATATTTTTATTCTTTTTTCTATTTTGCTTCATTGCTGTTTTCTTGGTGTATATCTTTTTCTTTGTAGAAACCGGTGGTGATCTTGATCCATAAGATGGAAAATTGTTGTCAAGATATCTATTGAAGGACAAGTAACAAAGAAATGCATGGACACAGCCCAGGGTCTGCTCTTTTATTAAATGCAGAGGTAGATTCCATGGGAGGAGTTGTTGATGGAGTAGGGGTAGATAGCAAAACATCTCCCCGTCGTGCAGCCATTGAAAAGGCTCAGGCTGAGCTTCGGTATCATTAAAGTGGCATTCATATAATTATTCTATTCCTTTGTTTATCTGTGTTGAAGCTTTTAACTTGTTATTATTATTACAGGCAAGAGTATGATGTGCGTGAAGAACGGAGGAGGGAGCTAGAATTTCTTGAGAAGGTAAGATGGCATTATTCCTCATTATTTCATATTCGAAGTTGATTTTAGTGCTAGAATTTCTCAAGAAGGTAGATGACTTGATTCCTCATTAGTTCATATTTGAAGTTGACTTTAACAAAACTTCCTTTTTTTAGGGAGGCAATCCACTAGACTTCAAAGTTGGTTCTGCAACATCCATCAGTGTGCAATCTACATCACTCACGGATCAGCCTGCTGACCAGTATGTGATTAGGTACAAACCCTGTAGGTGCTTGCTATAAGATTGTGAGTCAGTAATGTTTAGTTTCTTGTGGGTTGACTTGGGCGTTGCTTTCATCTTATAGTGAAGCAAAAGGTAGCTTTGCGTTGACTGCCTCGCCTCATGGTGATTCTGTTGACAGCAGTGGGAGGCCAGGGGTTCCTCCTGGTAGAGAGCCTAATATTGCTGATAATCTTCTACTATTTGATGTTGATAATGATACACTTGATGGGGAGAAGAAGAGTGTACATCCTACCAGAAGAGCTAACATTGCCTCATCAGAACAGTCTTCCCAGCAGGATGGAAGTCATAATGCAAAAGAGTCAGAAGACTCAGCAGTATTCCGCCTTGGGATGAAAAACCAAGCATATGCTCGAAGAAATAGAACCAGATCAAGTCGTGATGCATCTTCAACTGATGTACGTCCATCTGGCCATGGTAATGGATCTTCTGTTTTTCCATCTCGGCATGTTACGAAGGATGCAAAGGGGCCATTGCCTGATGCATGCATGGATAAGGATCACACCGTATCTTCTATTTGTAACTCAAAAACAACAAGCCCCAATGGTAATGTAATTTCTAAGATCTTGGCATCTGAAACTCAGATGGATATGGAGTTGGATGCAGTGCAGACTCATGACACAACGACTGACCTATCTCGAGTTCGAGTGCCAGAAGATGGTGCAGATACAGGGAAAATGGAACAAAATCAACACCCTCAATCTTCATTAGTTAGAGAAGGAGAAGGCAAAGTCTCAGCTGGTCCTGACTGTGTGTCCTATGCAGCTAATGCTAAGACAGAAAATCTTAGTAATGCTGGTCAGCTTAATGGGTTTAAGACTACAAATAGAGATAGCAGTGCCTTGGAAAATGAAGGGCAAAATAAAAGAAATCACAATTTTGATAATTTGGCTGCAGATGTTGGGAAAAAAGGCTTGGATTCAGAGTCTTCCTGTACCCAAATTCGACATAGCTCAGAAGATAATGCCGTCACCAACCTGTGTCCTGTGCCAAGGAAGATTAATAACAGTCCTAATAGAAGTTCCAAAGAACAGTTACTGGCTGTGGAAGAAACATTGCTGGTCAAAGACACTGACCAGATTAAAGAGAATGAAGCCAAAGCACTTGAGGCTATTGTTGATGATGCCAAACCTGCTAACTCTGATATGCAGATTAAGGCGGAGGATGAAATGTCCTGCGTCAGATCTGATTTGCAAAGTGAACTAAAACATGCCACAAATTCTGAGGTGGAGGTGACAGTCCATGTTACTTCAAATTTGGATGGGGACATGAGTAACTCATTGGCCGATAAATCCAATTCAAAAGTATCGGATTTGTGCTCTCAAGTTGGACTTCCTGTATCCTCTAATGCAGAACCTTCAGAACCAACATTTCCCTCCAAGGGTTCTGCACCTGCCTCTGAGCTTCCGAACTGTGCAGACAAGGGCTTGAAGCTAGTGGATGGCATGCATGAAGATGCCATTTTAGAAGAGGCGCGAATTATAGAGGTTAAATAATTACTTATCCATTTTCTGATTCTATTGAATTGAATTCTATTTTTATTTAGCATAAAAGTTCTAATTTACATCTTAATTACAGGCTAGACTTAAGAGGGTTGGAGAACTGTCCTTTTGTAATGCCCCATCAGTGAAACGGCGGAAATCTCACTGGGATTTTGTCCTTGAGGAAATGGCATGGTTGGCTAATGATTTCATGCAGGTCTGCCTTTCAAGAACTACACACTTTATGCTTTTCTTTTCTTTTCTTTTCTTTATTCTTTTTGTAATTATTTCATGGACTATGTATTTGGGAATGCTATGCATCATTTGATAACTGCTTTATCTTTTGGTTCACTTGTAATTGAGATATGCAATCTGATCTTGAGTTATTTCAATTTCCTTGGTCTGCCTCTAATTACTTTTTCCTATCAATTTTATGAACAGGAGCGTCTTTGGAAGACAACCGCTGCAGCCCAAATGTCCCACTGGGTTGCGTCTTCTGGGCGGTTAAAGTTTGATGAAGCAAACCTACACAGAAAGCAGAAGAAAGTGGCTCGCATCTTTTCAAAGGCTATCTTTCAGTTTTGGCATTCAGTAGAGATGCTTCTGAAGCATAATGATTTAAGTGCTGACCTAGAGGAAGCAACTTTATTTGAACAGCAGAAGGCTGATGTGGGGGAAGCTTCCAAAGACAAGAGAGAAGAACCACTGAAGTTGCTGGTTTGTTGAATTTGGCTGACTATATACCTTTGCTGCTTGTTTAGATACTAATATTTGAAGGCTTTTTTTTTCTTTTTCTTTGTTTCATTTCAACTTTTTCTGGTAGATGATTCAGAACTTCTGTGATTCTAATTTTGACATCATGAGAAGGTGTCTCTGACTTTCACATCTTGTTTGACCCATTGACGTGCACTGTATTTTATAGATTATCTGAACTCAGCAGTGGTGCAATTGGCGGTATGGGCTTACAAATAAAAATTGTTCATCTTCAGAACTCTGTTATTTGTGTACCTGCTTACCTATTCCACTTGAAAGACCTACCAACGAAGCATGCATGAAATGTCCTGAGAAATAGGTCCAACAGTATCGAATGGTGGATGTGATGTCACCTTCACATATGCAAGTCAAGTTCATTTTTGCGTGGAATTTATATCTATGCACTTTTTTAATCATTTTTAAATTATTGTATGCTCTTGAGTTCCTTTTCATGTCTTATGCACAAGTTTCTTACTTTTGGACTTGATGATGGTTGCCCTTATATTGGCTTGTGAGTTACTCCCTGTTTAGAGATTTACTTTTTTGTTGGTCATTCCCTTTTTTTTTTTAAATAATTTTTATTGCACTCAGCTTAGAACTCCAGGTCCTTATCTCATTAACATCGGTGGTTTAACTCCCCTTGATGGTTTTAGCTTCTACCTGGACGCATGATGTTATTTGATTTGAAGAGTATTTGATTTACAATCATGCAATCTGCGCTTCTATTGTTTTTCATCCATTGTTACATTCAAGATTTATGCATGAATACTATTGATAAACTTGACTGCTAGTATTGGCTGTTTGTTTCTTGCATGAATAGCATTTACACTTGTGATTTGTATTCAGTATCTATTGATTCCTGTTGTTTCAGGGGACAGTTGAAAATTTGGAGGAGAAAAACTCTGGAAAAAATATCCGTCTTCCAATTCAGAGATATGCCATAAGATTCTTGAAGTATAACAGTTCCTTGGATTGCCCTGTCCGAGCTGAAGCACCAACCACACCTGACAGGGTATCAGATGCAGGCATTTTGGAAGTGAAATGGGAAGATCGATTTTCAGAAGTATGAGCTTGTTCTTTTATACTTTCGTATCTTTTCAACTTTCTGATTTTCCAGGAATAGTGTTGGTGTTACTGAAGGCCAGTTGTTTGAAATATCACCTTCATTTTTCAATCCCTCTCTCCCTTCTGCCCTCCCTCCTTCCCTCATACACGTGCACATGCACATGCATGGCCACACACAGCCACTTTCATTCTCACTTTGTAGCCTGTGCTATAGTTGACACATCTGGATGCTTACAAATTGTTAGATGCTGATTGTTTTGTCAGGAAAGCCTATTCTATACTGTTCCTACCAGTGCCATGGAAAACTACAGGAAATCTGTGGAATCATTTTGGGCAAAGTATGAGGTAAGCACATACAAGGATAATTGTCTCCTTCATGTGAGAAATTGCACTGACCATGCCTTTATGTGCACTATTACACTGCTAATGAATGCTTAATTCTTAAATAAAGCATTCTGATAATCTCATACGTAAATCTTAGAATTCATTGTAGAACTTGTCAAATGTTGCGGAATGATGCCAACTGTCAAGTTCAGTTGCAACTCACAAGGGAAAAAGTTATATTAAAAGTTCTTCTCATCTAGCCAACTCTAAAGTGAAGATTAGTATGAATAAATACTTTGGGGATGACTATGAATAAATATTATTTGACTAGCTTCTATTGTCCACATTGACTGATCTAAGCCCTACTTGGACAGTCCATCATGGCCTGCATATCATTGGCTACCAAGATAAGACTCGTATGGACTTTTCAGCCATGTGACTAGATATTTGAGGAAAGGATATTTATTTCTCATGAGAAATAGGTTCCCCAATTTTTTCTTAGTAGTTGTTCTAGCCCATATATGTTTATTCTTAAAACATTGTCAATAGAAAATTTTCCCAAATGCTCCTTTACCTTAGAATTCTGAGATAAATTTGCAGGAAAGGTTGCTAGAAAATTGTTCTCATGGTGTTACCAAACACCCTTATTGTATTCTGGCAGAACAGTGAATCTTGGGAAACAAGTTCATAATTTGCCGTTTAGTAAATGGTGGAATATTGGGAAAAGTGCAAAATTGAAAAACAAATGAGAATTATCTAAATTTTTTTTTCGGTCATAGGCGTTAGACATAAATGTTGATGACATGAAAGGTCAAATTGTGGAATATCTGGTATTTTGGACATTCTCTTGTCAGATGCACATAGTGAACAAATTCTTCCATTATAATAATGGTCTGTGTTAGTTACTATTTTCTTTTCAAGGGAAGCTGAACACCATTAGAGTGTTACCATTATTTGCACTTTTTTTACCCTTAACTAAGTGGCAAGATCAATGAGAAAACTAGGCATTACTCATTCTATCTCAAAATTGGCTAAGGCCTTGCTCCAAACTTCTTGAGAAGAAACTGTACAGAAAGATGTGTCTGCTAGATCTATCATTTCTCAAACAAAGAGGGAAAGCATTGGTCCTCACAATACCTATTTTCATGAGATCATCCATTCTCAACTTCTATTTTTTCCACAATTAGAATAAAAGTAAGAGTTGCAAAATCTTTCTCAAGTTGTTGGCCTTTAGGGGTTTGGAGGCAGTCCTAAGGGTGTTATCGACGTGCCAAGAAATCAGTTTGCTTTTAAGGTTGTCTAAGGATCCAACAATGGACTCTAGAAAGACTGGTTGGATAAGGAACCAAGCATCAGCCTTTTGATTTCCATCCCTCTTTAAGGTTCCTA
This sequence comes from Pouteria campechiana, assembly GCA_036873735.1. Taxonomy (NCBI): domain Eukaryota; kingdom Viridiplantae; phylum Streptophyta; class Magnoliopsida; order Ericales; family Sapotaceae; genus Pouteria; species Pouteria campechiana. Next base: position 35,360 of record JAYJMB010014652.1, read on the forward strand.
GCCAGCCTTCTGCTTTTAATTCTTCCTCTTACTCTTTTAATGATGGAACTCTTCCCGTTAGAGTTTTGCTTCTATCCCAATCCCCATCTTGGATAAAGAGGATGATTTGCGTGTTAGGTTGCAGCTGCTATCAATATTTTTACTGCATCTTATACTGTGGATTTTGAAGTGACATTCCAAATTTCTAATGCTAGAGTATTCCTAGTAAGTGATGCATTGCATTGGAGCTCAGATGCAACTGCAAATGGGCAATGTTCTTAGGGTGTTTCCCAGAAGCAACAAGCGATAATATGTCTGGTTCTTGTAAAAAAGTAGGCAACGGTTCCTGCATTATCTTAGACATGCAATAGGTACAGAAATTAGTTCAAAGATGCAGATCTCTATGTAAAATTCTTTCTAGAGGAGTTATGGACTTAATGGATTCTATGAAGAGAAAGAAAATCAATTTAGCTTGCTTCGAAGAGATCAAGTGGAAAGGAATCAAGACTAAAGAAATTAATGGGAAAAATTATAATATAGGAAAGAAGGGAAAAATAAATGGAGCAGATGCAGTGGTAGAGAACAATTTAAAAAAAATAAATAAAGTTGTTGATGTTAATAGAGCTAATGATTGAATTATACAAATAAGTTTATATTAGGTGAAATAATAATGAATAATATATTTATAGGAGGAGACTTGAATGGGCATGTAGGAAACATGATAGGACCAATGAGAGGAACAAGCAGGAAAACGAGGGGCTTTGGACCATTCCGGGGTGGGGGCGGGGGGGTTGGGGTGGGATGGGATGGGATATTGAATAAGAGCTGCTAGAAGGCGCTTGTGGCTCCACACAGGAAGGAACAAAAGGGAAAATCTAGGCTCTTCTTCTTCTTGCAGAATACGAGGGCATCACATGAAATTAGCTACTAATAAAAGAGTGCTAAGACCTCCTTTTCTCATACTAACTAGGGGTCCAATGATCCGAAAAATGTAAATGCAACATGTGTTTGTAGGCTTTGACTATGCAATATAGATTGATGATAACAGATACCTATGTAAAAAAGTGAAAGAAAGAATACAGAATTAATAACAATATAGAACATTTTTATAAAAAAGATAATAGAAAAAGAAAAATGGGAAAATGTTGAAGCAGAATCAATGTGGAAAAAGATGACAGAATTTATTAGAAAATTAGGGAGAGATCTCTTAAAAAGATATAAAAAGGTAGGTGCTTGCATAAGGAAACTTGATGGTTAAATGAGGATATCCAAAAGGCTATTGATGATAAGCGAGTAAAATTTAAAGAATGACAAAATGATGTAACTAAATTAAATTACAACAATATGAGAACTCATAAAAGTATACTAAGAAAGTATACATGAAGTTAAACATAATGCTTTATGGTCATTGTTACGGCAGATTAAAGATCAGTCAAGATGGTCGGTATAAGAAAGAGCTAGAAACTTAGCTAATGTCAGATGCATTAAAAGTGAATATGAGAGTCTTTATCAAGGATGATGAAAAAAAGAAAGATGAAAAGTTATTTTTATGGTTCATTAAATGACAATCCATCAGAAAGTATAAGATGAGATAAAAGCATAAATGTAAATGTAAATAAATATTTACTTATTTTCATAACATTAAAGTATCCGGAGTGAAATAAACTCTAAGAAAGATGTCAATAGAGTAAATTCTGGCACTAAGTAATATAAAATAATTGAGTTTAGAAATTTGCAGGAGATAAAGTTCAAATGGTCAATAAATCTATTTAATAAGATTATAACATCAAAGAAAATAACAAATAATAAGGAAAAAAAATCTGATGACCAATCTACAAGAATAAAGGAGTTATATAAATTTGTACTAACTATCATGGAATAAAATTTATGGGCTACGTTATGAAGCTTTGGGAAATAGTATTTGAGTAAAAAGACTAAGGTATGAAATAAATGTCTTGGAAGATCAATTTAGTTTCATGCTCAAAAATTAACTACAAAAGTTATTATCTTATGTAAATAATGAAAAAAATATATAGAGAAAAATAAAAATTTTTATGTTATTTTTATTGACTTGAAAAAAATATCAGATAAAGTTCTTAGAGAATTAATATGGAGGGTGTTGTTAAGAGAAAATTTACAAATAAATATATTGATATTATTAGGGAAATGTATGATGCGGCCATTAGTTATAAAAAATGTCAGGACTATGAGTGAAGAAACAAGTGAGTTTCCAATCGTTGTACATGTATGCTAAAGTTTAGCTCTAAACCCTTATCTCTTTAGTTTGATCATGGATGAGCCTACCCGACATTTGTAAGAAGAGCTACCTTGGTGTAAGCTGTCTATTGATGATATTGTTTTACTAGATGAAATAAGAGAAGGTGTAATTTTGAAGGCATAATAGTGTGATGGTTTGAAATTTAAGAGGGTTAGAATTCGTTGATTGAAAACAAATATATGGAATGAAATTTGACAATAATAGGAGTATAAATGGGGAGTTAGTTAAGCTTGCGTGTTAAGTACTACCACAAAATGACAATTACATGTCAAGTAGTACCACATAATACCTACTTTAGGTATTTAGGATGAATAGTTCAAGAAAGTGAAGAATTTGATAGTGAAATCCTTTTTACAAATTGCTTATAGTGCTTAGTGTCTTTTCGTAGATATTCCCCTACAATGTTTTTGCATTGAATCATAATGTAAACTTTGTACTATAAATTTAACCTGTCCTAGGGCTTGATATTTGGTTGAGTGATAGATAACTCAAACTCCTAGTTTGCGTGTCAAATATTGTAGTTGCCAGTGTTGAAAGAAGGGAAATCTGACCCTTTTGCATTAGGGTTGGGTTAAGAGGAAATCCTTGTAACAGGAACTGCATTCTTACTCATAGATTATGTTTTACCATTGAATAAAAAAGTAAGGTTGAACATTTTATGTTATTGATTCTCGTCTCATCCCTAATGGTGCCACCAAGCAGCAGAAATACTTATGATGCTTTTACATAGGCATTTCTTATTACCTGGAATTGGTTACTGAGGAAATGTTATTTGAGCATTTACATTGATTATTATTTGTAGTTTATTAGGTTATTTTGTTGTTTATCTTAGTACAATACAATATATGTTTTGCATATATGTTGCAGAGGATATTTTCTTTTGTCTTGCATATTTCACAAGAACAAAATTTGTTTAATTGAATGTTGGAAGTTTTTTGTCTTATCGTCACTCTTTCCCTTTCTTAGGTGCCTGCCATTGATTCAATTGTATTAACAAATTCTTTGCAGAAAATTGGCAGCAGTGGTAACCAAGAAGAGTTTGAGGCATCTTTGCACGACTCTGTGGCAGGTATTATTGTCAATCTTATGAATGATTCCTGTATTGTTGGTATGGCACTACCTTATCATCTTTTTTAATCCAGAGTTTGGAGCTCGTGATAATGTATTTGAGGAGGACGAAGGAGAAACAGGAGTGTATTATTTGCATGGACCTTTTGAAGGCAGCAAGTCATCAAAGCTCGCCCAAAGAAAAAGGAAAAACTTACAAAAGTCATATACTGCTAGACCATTTGAGGCTGGTCCTGATTTGTCTTATGGACACTGTTTAGAAAGTAAAATGGGGAATCAGCTGTCTCTGTTAGCAGTAAAAAGGCCTTCCAGTAGCTTGAATGTTGTTTCAATTCCAACAAAACGTGTTCGTACAGCTGCAAGGCAAAGGGTTGCTAGTCCTTTCAGTGCTGGAGTTACCGGAGGTGCACAAATGCCCAATAAGACTGATGCATCAAGTGGAGATACTAGTTCTTTCCAAGATGAGCAGAGTTCATTGCATGGTGGATCAGAGCTTAAGAAAAGCTTCGAAGTTGAGTCCACAGGAGACTTCATAAAGCAGACACCAGTTGATAATACTGAGGCATCTGCAAAACCTAAGAAGAAGAAGCCAAAGAATTTGGGTTATAGAGGCCCAATTAATTCAACAGACTCTCTTGGACTTGTTATTTCTGGAAAAGTATGTTGTTCTCCCTCCATTCTTCATCACTTTTTCACTAGTTAGATTGCCTGAATGGAAATGATACTGCAGGGTTCCACTTTCGATCAACTTTGGCAGCTTGATTCAACTGTTCAACATGAGCAGGTACCCATTTGCAGATATAAGTTATTTCCAGTGCAAAGCATCTCTTTTAGGGTTTCATCAAGATAGCCTTTAAATCTTTATTTACTTGGATATTTTCAATAAGTTTTTTTCCATGTCAATAAGTTTTTTTTTTGCCATGTGGTTTTGGATTTTCATACATTATGAGTGATTCCAAATTGAATTAGTGCTCCAAGGTTATGGAGCTCACTTGGCCTTCATTGTTTTGGTGAAGAATAAATGATATTGACTCATGCATTCGGCAACTCCCAGATGTTCTGTGTTTTTACTTTATATCATGCAGTAGCTGCATTATTTCTTTTTCTAAAAGGAGACGTGATACAATTACATCTTATATGCCTTATATAAAATTGCATCATTAAAGAACTTCTTCATTTACTAAGTGTACTCTTCTGTCCATTTTGGAGGTCTGCCCTGCTATCATGTACTAATTTATATATGCTCTTGTTATTTAAAAATTCATCTCATGGGTTGCTGTTAATGTACAGAAGGATCTTTCAAAGAAGAGATTGGAGAGTCAACAGTTTGATTCCAATGGAAATGCTTGTAGGTTTATTCATTTTGTATTCTATTGTCAAGCTGGTTCAATAGACAGTGATAACCATGATATTTGGATTCCTTGATGTACCTTTCAACTGATTTCACTGTTTGTTTCAAAGGTTTATATGGCCCAAATGTGGCAAAGAAACCAAGGATCTTGAAACAACTGCCGGATGGTTCTCCAGAGTCCATTACACCAGGAAATGGGTCTATGCCTTCACCAGTTGCTTCTCAGATGAGTAACATGCCCAACAAGCTCATTAAAATGATCGCTAATCGGGGGGATAGGGGCAGGAAATCAAAAGCACTCAAGGTATGCTTTATCCTCCCTGGAAGTCATATAAAAATTTAAACTAACACATGATTTTGTATAAGACATGCCCACAAACTTTTCGGTAAACTTCATCTTGAAAAACTTCACTATGGAGAAGTTGAATGTTTCTAATATATGCTGTGCTTGCAGATACCTGCTGGACAGTCAGGGTCAGGAAGCCCATGGTCACTCTTTGAAGACCAGGTTATTTTGCTGTACTATCATTTTGGATAGTAAAAACTTAAAGAATGGTCTAGCAAGTCCCTAACACATTGAAATTTCTCATTTCAGGCACTTGTTGTTCTTGTGCATGATATGGGTCCCAACTGGGAGCTAATAAGTGATGCTATTAACAGTACCCTGCAATTTAAGGTTAAGTTGAGCTTGGATCTATTCCTTTGGTCATGCTGCCTTGTAATGTTGTATTTGGTTATTGGACTTGCTATTTACACTGTGCCTGGAAATGATTCCTTTTTTTTTTAATAATTTCTTGCTGATTGGAAACTCAAAAATGTTGACAATGTCTTCCCATCAAAAATTTCCAGTGTATCTTTCGAAAGCCTAAAGAATGCAAGGAGCGTCATCATTATCTGATAGACAGGAATGCTGGTGATGGGGCTGATAGTGCTGAAGATTCTGGATCTTCTCAACCTTATCCTTCCACCTTACCTGGCATCCCAAAGGCATGTTACTTCTATTTTGGAGTCTTCATTATTAGTGTTTATATATAATTTTTGGGCAGAAGGTATTTTGTTACTGCAAGTTCAAAAATTGAACAGAAACTTGGTGTTTGTCGGCATTCTATACCAGGGTAGTGCCAGACAGTTGTTGCAACGCTTGCAGGGACCTATGGAAGAGGATACTCTAAAGTCTCATTTTGAGAAAATCATTTTGATTGGGCAGCAGCTGCACTCAAGAAAGAGTCAGGTTTGTTGTGTCTTCATTTTGACTTTGGGCATACTATAAGAGGTTTAAAATAGGGAGGTGTCCTTTAAACAGATTCCATATTGAACTATGTTGGATACAGTCTACATGATTCTTTGTTTCCTTTTTTTTTTTTTCTCGTGTTTTGTTTTTGTTTCCTTTTTTTTTCTTGTGTTTTGTTTTATGGGGATGAATGGAGAATCAAAGTAGTTAGGAAAAAGTAACAAAGGGGAGAATCATGTACTGGAAAGAAATTGAAAAAGGGAACAAAGGAGAGAATCATTTATTGAAGTTTCTACATGCCTTTAACTGTGTTGGAGTTTCCTTTTGCTTTTTAAATATTCTGCTATCTTGACCACCAGGAAAATGGGATTTTGAATTTTGGGCCACCAATTTGGAAATAAAGCATTTGGGATAAGGTCTTCTTTTGTTATTTGACAAATTTATTCATAATGGATTTCGGTTTTATGGAAACATTAAAAATAAAACTTAAATGCAAAATAAACCATCACTTTCAATTACAGAATATTCTCCAACTTAAAAAAATTGTCATACATTTCAACTCAAGTTTATGTGAATACTACAAATCATATGAAATATTTGCATTTTACAAAAACCATGAATCCAAGATCACAAGCCATGAGGTTTTACCAACTACTTTATGCATATCATCCAACCATAAAACAAAATCAGAAACAGGTGGTTTTCTGCAAGTGCTATGTGAACAATTGAGCCTCTTGTTTAGTGTTGGTGGACAGTGCCTTGAAATCTATTGTGCCATTTGACTCTGTTTAATTCCTATTGTATACTTTATTTACAATATGCCTACTATTATTGGGTTGATTACCCCAAAACTGTGAAGAAAGGTCCAAGTTCTTTAGGAGGGTATAGTCTGCTTTAATCTTGTCTAGTCAATGAAATGTTCACTTTATTGATAATTAAGGATATGTCAATGGCCTTAAAAAAGATATTATCATTTTTATTAGAAACAACATCATTTTATTGTTAACTTGATTGGAATCATAGAAAAAATAAGAAAAGTAAAAATTAAGAATTTTTTAATGCTATTTCATGATAAATTACTATAGATAGAAATATACATATTGAATAAAAAAAATGCTATATCGAATGCCAGCATTTATGAATACTGGAACTATGGATGTTATGTATACAAGCTTAAATGGAGGAAGTATAAATATAAGTGAAGAAAAAATATTATATTGGTCCTCTAAAAAAGTATTTTATTGGACATTTAAAATCTTACTCCCAAGTCGTGAAAACACAAAATATGATTTTCATTTAAAAAATAAAAGTAAAATAGCTCAATTACAAAAAATATTTATGATTTTTCCATGTTGCACATGTTTCCCCAACAAATTTTCATGACATTTGAATAGTCATAACTCAAGAGCAGGTATTGATATAGCATATATATACTATGAGAAGGGTGTGCTTGGTTGAGGTAAAAGAGATCTTAAAAAAGAGAAAAAGTTAAAGGGGTGTAAAAGAGAATGTGATAATATAAGCAATATAGGGATGGTGTCAACCATAAATTGAGATAGGCCTTTTTTTTAAAAAAGAAAAAAAGAAAAAAAAAGATGAGTAATGATATGGAAAAAGTAGGGTTATTATGGGTAGTTGAATGTTACATCAATTTGGAGAAGAGAAAAAAAGAGCTTTTACCCTCCACTACTAGAAGGGGGCCTTTACCCCTCTTCACTTAAAGTAAACACACCTGAAATAAAAAAGCATAATAGTTTAATAATTAATAAGTAACTAATAATTAGACAATTATTAGTTAATTATTAAATAGCTTCCTTAAAAATAAATTAATTAACTCACATTATGTTCTTTCCTCAAATCCATGTTAATAGGCATCCACACACCCAAAAGTATGGATATAATTAGATTATATTAGTATAAATCATTAGTTCTTCCTAATTAAACCTCAATTTAAAAATAGAAAATACCCCATCTACCAATTTTTTAGGGGCAGATCCCTATTCAAATGTATGATTTTCGTTCACCAATTATCATCTATTAGGGGCAAAATTTTGATTTAGGGATTTTCTCCATATCACCCTTAAAATTTTAAAATCCTAATTGATCACAAATTAATTATGCAAGTTAATTTTTTGTAGTAAATCTATCAACTTAAAGGCATTATTATTCATTAAATCTCACAAGTTTGGGTTAAATGAAACCATTTGGGAGTTTTCCCAACTAAGTTGTTGTACAAATTAGCATTTAAATGTGGTTTACATGAGCATAAACAGCTAGATTTCTTCTTGTGGTGTTGAAATGAATTGATTTAGAAACTAAAACTCCACTTGAACATGGGTTAAATCAATGTTTTTATCTGTTTGGCAGCCAGACCACTGAAAACCAAAATTGAGATTCGATTTTCAAAATGCAGTTTTTCCTTGGGTAAAGCTGCTCAAGAGGTGTTGAAAATGGGTTTTCTGTGGGTGAATCAAGGTTTCATGTGAAAAAAATAGGGTTTTGTGGCAAAATGGGTCAAAATGCCCCTTCCAGCTTCTGAATGCCCCTTCTACGCCCATAAATGATATTATTGTACACTAATTTTGAGCATATCATGATTAATTCATAATCTATGCTATAATATCAGTAATAACGTAGATTTTATTGATAATCTCTAAAATATTATTGATAAAAGGGGGAACCTAAGATAATATCATTAATCCCATGTGCGATAAAATCTTTGTACGCTCCCAAAATGATAGTATTGATGATAATATTGTCAATATTATTGGTTTTTCCATCACTGACTCAATACAAGCTATATTTTTGGTATAATGATGTAATACAACTATTACATGGTATCAATGGGGGTCTTGTGCTCTGATTGCTGTTCCTAAGCAGCTAGTATTGAATTCTGCCATGATTTCCATCTTGAATTCTGATCTACAACATTTCATACTTCATAATGTCTGCATTTGGATAAAAGATGTAAATGTGCATGCAAATGCAAGAAGACACCTTTTTTTTTCCTATTTAATTGATACGTCCACCTATCTTTAACAATTCTACTTCTTCTTCATAATTACCTATATTTCTCATCATCACTCCGTACCTATTTTATTTTTATGCATCACCACCTATTCCGCAAACATCATTTATATTTACTTTTAAATTTCCATTTACCACTACCCAAACAAATCCATGAGGATTTATGTAGCTAAAACTAACTAGTTTGTACAAACTTCAGATGATGCTCTAAGTTCTAGTTTTCATTCTCACAAAAGACTGATCTCTTTGATGACAAGTTTCTATCTTTAGATCACAATATTAAATGAAAGGTGAAACTGGTTGAGATTTTGATGGGGGGATATTGTGGTACGACAAGTTTATACCTTTTATACAAGGTTTGAGCTTAGGGAGCCAAGAACTGCTCACTTGTGATATAGTCCAAAGCAGTGTTCGTATTATCGATAAATACCTATTTATCGATGGCCCGAAAAAAGATATTATCGTTTTTTTCCGGGAACTTTATCGTTAAAATAGAAAAAATTAGAAAAATTTTAAAAAATTTAAAAAATTTCAGTGAAACTTTGTAATAAATAATGATAAATATAAACACACAATTTGGGCAAAAAATTGAATTAAAAAAGCTACCATTACATGAATAATGAAGGTACACATGAGAAATGCATATAAGTTGACAGAAGGAGTGTAAACCTTAGCAAGAAAAAAATATTATATTAAACATTATCTCTCATACTAAGTCACAGACATACAAAAAAAAAAAAAATACATGGTAGTGTTTTGAAAATTAAAACTAAATAACTCTTACCTTAATACCAAGTGGAGTGTCATATAGGTTTCTCAAGTTCACCGTCATTTTGTTGACGTGGAGGCTCATATGCATATGGGAAAGGAAAGCTAAAAAGGGAATAAGAAGCCGATGATTTTACTCTACTGTCTGGGTAATCTGATGATGTATACCCATATGGTTGGATGTAATCTGAGGCCGAGTTGAGCTGAGATGACCGATATGATAAATTGTTGTAATTCCATCCAGAATCATCTAGCCATTCATATGAATATGAATGTGATAAAGGATTTGGCCCATAGGAAGACTCCTCTCTAATGCCACTTAAATCCGCGGATGCCATGTTACTCATAAGTGTGTTATCCTCAATTGGCTCATTGTCCTTCCTAGTTCTAGACCTTCTTTTATATCGCTTGATTGGAGGGCGTGCTCCATGATCCTCATCTTGTGTAACATGTGTGTACCTTAAGATTATGTATTAATATTTGCAAATAATACATAAATATGTAAGTGTAAAATGTCAAGAGGTTTGGAAACAATTATATACAGGGTAATCCTTATGACCGTGATTAAACGGCCATTGCCTTTCCAAACATCCCCCGTGCTTCGTGAAAAGGCATCAACTGTTGGAGCATTTAGAAGGATCAATCTTTTTTATTTATCACACTAAATAAGATAATGAAGT